>PVKN010001194.1:0-55629 GCA_004027915.1 Capromys pilorides | reverse complement strand
AGAGAGACAGAGACAGAGAGAGACAGAGACAGAGAGACAGAGAGACAGAGACAGAGAGACAGAGAGACAGAGAGAGGGAGACAGAGAGAGAGAGAGAGACAGAGACAGAGAGAGGGAGACAGAGAGAGAGAGAGAGAGAGAGAGAGAGAGAGAGAGTTCCTCAAGGCGCTATACACAGAATTACTGCATGACCCAGGAATCCCACTCCTAGGGCCATCCCCAGGAGAACTGAAAACAGAGACTCAGACAGCAGCTTATGTTCATAGCAGATTATTCACAATAGGAAAGAACAGGAGCAGCACAAATCTATCAGCAGATGGATACATAAACAGATATGGAATATTACTCACTCATGAGAAGGAGTGAAATCCTAATGCATGCTACCACATGCTTTAGATGATACAGGAACAATGAACCATGGAGGAATCATGCTGAGCAAAGTAAGCAAAATATAAAAGTACAGATCTCATCCAAAGCTATGACTGTGAAATCAACAGATCTATAAGGACATAAAATTAAATAGCATTTACCAGGGGGTGGGGGGGAAGAAAGGGAGCTATGACTGAGTGTATCTTGGTCTATTTAGTGCTGTTATCAGAGAATAACACAGACTAGGTGAATTTTTTTTTCTTTTTTTTTTTTGAGGCAAGGTTTCACTACGTAATGCAGACTGGCCTTGAACTCAGGCCATCCTCCTGCCTCAGCCTCCCGGAGGCTGGGATCACAGGGGTGTGCCGCCACACCCTGTGAGACTAGGTGATCTACAGAATGGTAGAAATCTCCTGGACTACTTTTCAAGAGGCTAGGAAGGGCCAGGCGGGTAGTCTGGCACCCTAAAGGGCTTTTTGCTGTAAAGTCTATGGCAGAGGCGCTAATCCCCCTTGCGAGACAGAGCCTGAGGCCCTAATGCCTCCCACCAGGCCCCGCCCTCAGGGCCACCCTGGAGACAAAGATGTTCACACAGGAACTCTGGGGACACATTAAAACCATAGCAACAGGGCTGAGGTTCAAGAATGGTGCGTTATGGGGGGCCAGGGAGATAGCTCAGGGGCACAAATGCCTGCCTGGCAAGTGCAAGGTCCTGAGTTCGATCCCTAGTCCAGCCAAAAAAAAAAAGAATGGTGCGTTATGAATGGTGGCACTGTCTACACACACGGTGACTTTTCAGTGCCATTGAGTTGTACATTTGAAAATAGTTGAAGTGGAACTTTTCCTACAAGGGGTGGAAGATGAGAGTGATTTAAAAAGGAAGGCCTACCCTGACATTTCAGAGGGGAGCACCCTCCAACCCCGAGGTGGACCCCCATCTTGGGTGCTGTTCAAGATGTTGGGGTTGCTGCTCCTCCACGTGGTGTCCAGGGAACCTAGTCAGGCTTTAGCAGCTCTCTGGCTGATGACTGGCGACCAGTGATTCACGGAGTGGCCTGCGACAGTGACAGGGGAAGGAGCAGATGCAGCCCACACCTGCTGGCCCATCTGCTGCACCTGTGGTACAGGGACAAGGAGACGTATCCTCTTCCTATAGCTGACCACAGGGTCTCTCTGGGAAGATGCCGTCCCCATGGCCTGCTGACCTGTGCAATGCCATGTGGACACCACCCGGCTGGCCAGCTTCTCCCAGGGCTGCATCTTCAGGGTCCTGTAGGTCACCATATCCGTGCAGTCCTGGCCCTGTGCCCTGTGAGCCCAATCGCTCACTTCTGGTGCCTAGCGAGGACGTCCCCTCCCAAGTGCCAGCACCCTGCGCCTGGCCTCCTCCGGTGCCCACAGTGATGGCACTAGTGATGGCTGTGTTCCTTGGCTTAGCAGCAAAGCCTAGAAAGGGAAAAGTAAGACTTGCAAGCTAGAAGAGGGAGGGAGGAGACCTGAAGACATTTCAAAAGCTACACCCCTAACCATTAGGAACAGTATTATAAAACAAAAGATCTTTGTGACCTTTTAAAATGTTTTGCTTTATTCCTACCCTGACAGCCTTCACCCCATTTTCGCAGGTCATCTTGGGGAGCTCTTGTAGGTGGGTCATAATGACAATAGGAACTGGAAAGAAGATTATGGCCTGAAATGACACTTGTAGCAGAGGTGTAGCCGTATGTCCCAGTGGACGATACTAGCTACAATCATAGTGACACAGCAGTGACTTGGGCATCTGCAGTCTCCCTTCCAAGACAAGGCGCTCAGAGCACAGTGTCCAGAACCCGAGTTGGTGTCATTGGCTCACCGTGTGCACGGGCCTCCTCAGGCGCTCACGGGGCAGGCCTCCCGAGTCCACTGCTGTGTTAACGCACCTCTGTCTGCCTCCCTCAGATGACATCCTACAGCAGGTGTTTCCTGAGAAGCCGGATGTCGAAGCTTTGAGGAAAACAAGTGCGACAGTGAGGCCAGTTACGAGGGAAGACCTGGATGAAAGCAAGTATATGTCATAGCCACCGTGCTGCGCATGTGTCCCTGGGGCTGGGGATTGTGGTCCACGGATGGCCTAGGCTGTCACTCAGTGTTCTGGGAACCAGCCGCTGCTGGGGCAGAGCCGACCTGAGGTGTGAGGTTCTGAGAGCACTGTGGGAAATCCTCCCCTAAAGGGAGTGGTCCTTTCCTGAGGTCTGCAGCACAGACGGGACTGTATTGGGGTGTGGCCGTTCCCGCTGTGCGGTGTCAGGCAGGCTCTGCCACTGTTTGGTGTTTAGAGAACAGGAACCTGATTTGCACGTGAGGCTCCCGGGCCCTTGTGAAATGAACCCCAAGAAACACAGAGCTTCCCAGCCAACACACTTTGGACTTCCATGTACATGAAGTGGCTTGAGAGAGCCCATGTGCTCGGTAATACCTGAGCCAATAGAGGGTGAGACAAGAGACAAGTGACATGTCCTAGGCACACCAATGGCAGTGATACAAAAGAGAGACATTCTTTTCCTCAAAACAGCTTCATTTTGCTTTAACAAAAAAAAGCACTTTGGGAATTAAGAGATGTCTTTGATCGCAAGTAATACACAGAAATATATAAAAATTATGTATTTCTGATACATAATTCCATGAGGACGGAATTATGTAACAGATATCTTCCAGCAGTGACAAAATGCCCTGGGTGAAAGGAGAATGAATCCCGAGTTGGCATTTGGTGTATAAATGTCCATCCCAGGTCTTGAGGGTCATTCCTTCAAGCACCTGCCTGGGATTCTCTGCAAGTGGCAGTCGGGTGACATGTCTCTCCTCATTAACTTTCAAACACATTTCTTAGCTGGGCATGGTGGCCCACACCTGGTATCCTAGCACCCTGGTGGTCGAGGCAGGGACACTGCTGTGAGTTTGAGACCAGCCTTGAGCTATAAAGTGTGTTCAAGGCCAGCTCTGTCTACATAGTGAGACCCTGTCTCAAAAAGCCAAAGCCAACGAACCAACTACACACTCCTATACAGGCGTGCGCACACACACACACACACACACACACACACAATTTCTTCATACATGTTGCATTCTATATTAGAATTTTTGTTAGATTTTTTGGCGGTGCAGTAAAGAGATAGGAAAGATAAAAGAAACTTTTATTAACTCCAAAGACACGGAGAGGATCCCGGGGAAGATGGGAAGGATCCTCTGGCCTGAGATGACGGGAGGATGAGGTTCTATGGACTTTTGCTAGGGGTGGAGTTTGAGGGGCAGGTTTAGTGACACCTAAGGAGCTGATTGGGGTCTCCCTTGTGGCCCAGAAAAGGTGAGAGGAAATTACCCAGGACTGGGTTGAGGGAGAAGGGGGAGGTGGTCTCTGGGAAGATAAGCTGTTGTTTTAAAGGCTTCAGCCATATTAGATGGCCACCATAATAACTCAGCAATTTATACTAGGGCCAGAACCTATTCATTCCAATTTAAATTTTTATTTTATTTAAATTTAATTTTATTTATTTGTTTGCTTGTTTCTTTCTTTATTTATTTTGTGGCTGGCTCAGCCTGCCCTGGTGGTGGGGCTGGCGCAGCATGTGGTGCTGGGGATTGAACCGCAGTCCTTGCAGTTGCCTGAGCTTTCCTAAGCAGGCGCTTTAGACCACTGAACCATCTCGCCGGCCCATATTCATTCCAATTTAAAAGTTTAAAATAAAAGCGTAAAAAGATGCTTGTAAATGCGCACTGAAGAAAATCTTTTTTTCTTTCATGCATGTCACCCAAGTGGCCAGTGAGTCCGGGAGTGACGAGGAACAGGAGGCTATTCCTGACAGAATGGACCAACTTGTGGATGACGGTACGTGCAAACGATACAGTCGGCCTTGGGCCGGTCCTCAGAGGCCGTTCTCCTGAGCTCATCGTTAAATGGGAGGCTGAGCCTAGGCTCCAGCAGGGGGCGCTCAGACTCCTCGGTAGAGGCACTCGGTGGCCGTCCAGCTCAGGACGCGGCTTCTGGGACCTGAGGGAGGATCTGCTTCTGTAGGAGATGTGCAGCGTGGCACAGCGGGCAGCTGGATGCCAAGCAGGAGCAGTCAGAGCTGGCGGCAGCGGGCTCTGCCCGAGGTACCAGCGGGTGCAGGGCCCTCCCCCAGGCCAGGCGGCAGGGTGCGTGGTCCTGGCGCCACCGCAGCATTCTCTGTACCCTGAGCAGGAAGGGAAAGTGTCCACAGTGAAGGGTGCATCTTGCTGATCTATCAGTGGAGAGGCTGACTGGCCCTAAAGACAGGATGACAGGATGGGGGGAGGGGCAGCTTGGTGGTAGAGAGCTCGCCTAGCATAGTAGAGGCCCTGGATTCTGTCCTCGGCCCAGCAGACGGAGCAAACGGAACAAACCAAGGAGGCTAGCAGCTACAGCTCCATCCAGCGGTTCTTCCTTTGAAAAATTAAATAGGGGGAAATAGAAGGCGTCTGGTCTTTCCTGGACCTGAGTGTATGAATGGGCACGGGGTTTCCATGCCTGCCCATGGGTGGCGGCTTCCGGATGGAAACAGCCGATTAAATTCCTGTTCTGGGACCCATCAAGAGTGATAGCTCTGTGGCACAAGTGCCAGCCTGGCAAGTGCAAGGTTGTGAGTTCGAACCCCAGTCCCGCCAAAAAAAAAAAAAAAAAGGGTCTCTAAAAGTGAAGCCCCGGGCTGGTGAGATGGCTCAGTGGTCTAAAGTGCCTGTTTAGGCAACAACAGGGACTGCGGTTCAATCCCTGGCACCACATGCGGTGCCAGCCCCACCCCCAGGGCAGGCTGGGCCAGCCATAATATAAAAGGAAATCTTAAAAAAATAAATAAATAAAAGTTAAGCCCAGGAATCTGCACATTTTTACACATTCCCCACCTTCACTGACCTTCAGGGATTTACGAATGCATCAGGGAGTGTTAACTAGAGGAACATACCACAAGGTTGACGAATGTGTGAGAATCTGCAAGACTGGCTCCCAGCGGCCACCACAGGGCTGGATGAGGAAGCAGCATGCAGAGGGCATCTGCCTGCCCTCAGGAGACTGTAGGACCCAGCCCAAGGGCTGGAGCTCACTGCGGTGGCTGTGCGAGTCCATGTCAGGAGGCTGCGCCAGCAGGTGGAAGGACCTGCAACAGAGGCTAAAGAGTCAGCCCTGGAAGCCAGGAGATGGTGGCCAAGGTGGAGGCCAAGGCTGGAGCTTCCCTGAAGAGACCGAAGTATCGAGAGCTCTTCTGGTCCTCATCACTGCCCAGGAAGCTTATCTTTGTGTCCCATGGAAAAGTTATTGGAATTCTAGTGAGTTCATTCCAATCTACCACTTCCAGTGCACCCCATGGTGAAAGTAAAGACAGTAGGGCATATTGGTAGTTACGGGGAGCCAAGGGGTCCCAAGTGCAGCCACAATGACGGTTAACTGGAACAAAGGTCCTGACCCAGGATGGAACCCAGATTGTATTCACTCATGAGGAAGGGAGTGGCTTGAGGAGGAGCGACTGTGAGGATGGCGGGAAGTAGGTGAGTGCTGTGAGCTGGCCCGAGACCACCTTTGCGATATGCAGAAGGAGTAATCTGCATAACACAGCTGAGATAGCAGCCAATGTTGGGGTCACTGTTCAGCTCTGATGTGTAATCTTTGGAGCCCCAGGAGGTCATGGCCTCTGCCTCTGACAGAGCAGAGCTTTGGCTCTTTATCCACCTCCTCAGGCTCACACAAGGGCACAGTGGGGGCGCAGGCACACACTGCCTGCCATCCTCAAAGGCCACACATCAGCATCTCGACTGGACTGATATGCATTGCTTAAAGCCCATGGGAAGGGTAAGGAAACGTCCTAGCCAGCTCTAGCCAGCTTTGTACATGTCAAGACACGGAAACAGGGGCAGGCTCAGCCAGAAAGGAGACAGCTGCCCCTCCTCCAAGGAGAGTCCCCAGCGTCCTCCACACAGAAGCAGGCCCCTCCTTCCTCACTTCCCCTCTGTACCATCCAAGCCAGGACCCACCTCAGGGTGTGTCTTCTGCCCTCCGTGGTGTGGAACTGCTGAGCTGATGTAGTTCAACTTCTCCTACCCAGGCTGACGCAATCGGCTGTTAGAGCGACCAAATACTCTTTCCACTGACGTTGCTAATGTGCCTGATTAGTTTCCTGTAAATTTCATGACAGTCATCAGTGAAGCGCAGCTGGTGTCTCTTGGCACCTGAGCCAGCAGGGAGGCCTCGTGCCAGCTGCCAAGGGAGTGAGGCAGATCTTCCAGCGCTGGCCACCCTTCATATTCACCTCGGCTAGCACCTCTCCTGCGCAGGTGTAGGCCCAGCTCAGAGGGCTGGAGGGCTAGATGAGGCCTCCTCTTCCTTCAAGAGCTCACAGCTAAGAAGAGTCCGTCCAGCCAACTGAGAATCGTGGGACAGAAATGTGCTACAGTGCAGACATTTAGACAGCGCTAGGCTGTGGCTGCATGGAGTTTTGGGGAAACAGAGACCTAGAATCATTAAGGGGCAGGGCCTAGCAAGACATCTTTTGGTCCCTGGGTTGCGCCCCAAGAGGATCACGGGACCCCAGCCTCTCCCTCTGCTTCCCAGCTGTGAGGCCAGGAGCTGCTCTAGCTCACACTCACGGTGATGTGCCACTTTGTTATGATCCCAAGATGACAGAGCCTGCTGACATGGATTCGAACCTACAAAACTGTGAGCCACAACAAAGAGGCTCCTGGGTTATTAGCGGCCCTAATAGTGACGTTACTAGAGACCTCTGCAGTGGCGTCCAGCCTCCGGCCTGGTAATGGCGGTGCACGACAGGAAAAGAAACAAAGAGCGAAGACAACACAGAGGGGTGCACGGCAGGGATCGGGGACCACCAGCTGCTCCCTAGGAACAAGAGGCCCTGGATCTCCAGCTGGCGAGCATGTTATCAGGCGGCGCCGGGGAGGGGCAGGTGCTTCTCCCGGAACAGCGCGGAGGCGGGGTCAGAAGGGCCAGTTTAACATCATGAAGGGAATGGGGCGGGGCCAAGATCCATCCCGGGCGGGCGCTCATCTCTCTGAAGGAGAGAGGAAAGCGACCTGCGCGTTCCTAAACCAGCCTGCAAAGCAGGCAGGGTAAGGACAGCATAGGGCATGCTACATCAGTGTGCAATTTGTGGTCCCCAACACTGGGTAAAATTTTCTTTTCCTTTCTTTCCATTTTCTGGTGCTGGAGGTAGAACTTAGGGGCACGCACAGGTTAGACACGTGCTCTGCCATTGAGCCACACCTTTAGCCCAAGATTTTCTTCTGTGTAGAGAAGATTCATCCAACTCACCCCAGAATGCCCCTCTGCCTCACCAAGTTCTCCCGTCAGGAGCTGGGGCCTCCAGCTTGGTCAGACTTATCTGGGGTTGTGGGGTTTTTCTTATTCTCTCCTCCCTTTTTAGTGCAGGCAGACCTTGAGTTCATTACGTACCCCAGACTGACCTTGAACTCCTGGCGATCCTCCTGTCTCAGCCTCCTGAGTGCTGGGTTATAGGCATCACATCTAGCTCCTCCTCCCAGTTTTGAAATAGGGTCTCGCCCTGTGGTGCGGGCTGACCTTGCGCTTACTGTGTGGCCCGAGCTGGCCTCAAGCTCCCAGCGATCGTGCTGCCTCTGCCTCTTGAGCACTGGGCTTGTGGGCTCCAACCCATAGCTGGTGATGCATGCCTGGCTCCTATTCTTCTTGTTGCTCTGCTTTCCAACTGATAAAGAGTCCAAAGATCTCCCTGGGCTCCTATGCATTTTTCTAGTTTGTTCCCTGGAATTTCTTACCCGCCCGCTCTCAGCCCCTTCCCTGAGCCATTCCCACGTCTGTCCAGGATGGCTGTCCTGGCCTCGTCCTTCTCCAAGAGGTGCTCACCCAGGCCCTTAGCTAGGTCTCAGGTACAGAGTCAAAGGTGGCCAAGAGCAGAGCCAAGCTGCGAACGTTTCTCATGTTCATCCGGGTCTTCTTTCTACCAAACCATCCATAGCCCTTCTACTGATAAGTAACTCAGTGAGATTCATTTTCTTATTTTTGTCCTTGCAACTTGAGAAACATTTTGTATGATGCACTGGGGGTTAGAAATCATTTTCACGAGCATTGTGCCATCCATGAGGTGGGTCGTACTATTTTTATCTCTTGAGAGGCTCTGGGACTGGCCGGACGTCCTCCCTAGGGTCCTCTAAGTGCAGTCCTTGACCAGCAGCAGAGGTGTCTCTTGGGGTCTGTGAGATAAGCACGTTCTTGCCTATCCCAGTCCTGCTGGGTCCAAGACTTACAGATGAGCCCAGGGCCATGCTGCCCATGAGCCCTCCCTGTGTTTCTGATGCCCGTGCCACTGCAAGGAGCATGGCCTCAGCCATGGGTGAGTGACCCAAGGAGGTGTTAGGTTAGGGAAAAGAAAGCAACTCCAAACCAAAACACTGATGTCTGTAGTCTGTTTAGACTCTCCTTGAAAAGCCTCTGTTTTGACTGGAAGAAGCTGTGTGTGTGAGAGAGAGAGACAGGGAGGAGAGAGAGAGAGAGAGAGAGAGAGAGAGAGAGAGAGAGAGAGAGAGAGAGAGATTTCCTTCATAATGACAAAATACCTGAGTCAGTCAACTAGCTCACTGGAGGGAAGGTTTATCATGGTGCACAGTGTTGGAGCCTCTAGCCCATGATCAGCTGGGTCTGTTGTCTCGGGACCATGACAAAGTGTCTCACTAAGGTTGGAGTGTGCAACACAGTGGCCTCATGCTGGCCTCATAGTTTGGGAGAAGGAGAGATTGGGGTTGCATGAGCCTCTTGGAGGTGAATTCCCAATGTCCCAAAGACCTCCCGCTAGGCCCTGCCCCTTAAAGGCTCTAGACTCCCTATGGTGAGTCCTGGGCTCACCCTGGTGACCATGACTTAGCCACACTGGCCTTTGGGGAATAGCCCAGCTCACATCTAACCCTGTGCCATCTTTTGTAGATCGCATTTCAGAGAAGAGGGCTAGAGAATCTTCCCAAATCAACAGGGACGTGACTGCAGGAGCACTTCGACAAGCCGCCAGTCCAGGTGACCACCCAGATGGGCTGAGGGGAGGAGGGTCGCCAGCTGCAGGGGGCTCACACACGCCCTTGGCCTTTCATGCCACTCTGAATGGATATGGGCACACTGTGAGAACGCATGGCCTGCGATTCAAGCTCTAGCCCTGTGGCATCCACGAAGGTGCTACTTCTCTGTTGCTTCCACATGGCCAGGGTCACTCAACACAGGGCTGTTGCTAGGTGCAGCGGTGCACACTTGTGATCCTAGCACGTGGGAGGCTGAGGCAAGAGGATCACACGAGGCCAGCCTGGGCTACATAGTGAGTTTAAGGCCAGCTTGAATTACACAGTGAGGCCCTGTCTAAAAACAAAGCACAACAACCCTCCCAAACCCCAAACATAACCAAACAAAAGAACAGGGACCTCATTTTCCAAGTCCCTGCTGGTGCCAGACAGAAGCTTTCTGCCAAGCGGGTAGGGACTGAATGCCAAAGAAGTTACTCTGGTCCCTGATGTCCCTGGCATTGCCCTTGTTGTTCGATAACCCTTACTCAGGTCTGTGTGGCACCATGCCCAGCACAGCCCTTCCCCACAGCCACTCTCTGCCCAAATTATGCCCTCTTGTCACTTCCTGAAGCTTAAGAATTAAATGCTGAATTATTCTGACGGAGCTTTTCGAATCGCTTCTCTGCCGCCTGTTCATGTCCCAGAGGTGAAGGCCTGGGGTGTGTGCAGTTTCTTCCACGGCCCAGGAAGGCCCAGCCCGCACTCTCCTCCTGCACGCCGGCTCCCAGCGGCGTCTCCCCTGACACGCCTCATGCTCCATGCCCCTTTGCCCCATTCCCTCTTTCTTGGCTGAGTTACACGTGGAGTGTCAGAAGCCCCAAGGGTCCTGATGCCACTGGGACCTCCTTCCCTTGAGATCTAGCTAAGGCTGCCATTGCATCCAAGCCCACCTCGGCAGTCTCCAGGACTGAACTGATTTTCTCGTGCATCCCCTAGAGGGCTGTGGGGCTCAGGACTCTCTCTGGCATTGTGTGATGTTTCCAGGTGATTTTTTTTTTTTCCTTTTTGAGACAGAGTCTCTTTATGCAGTTCAGGCTGGCCTTGAGCTCACTTTTGTCACCCAGGCTGGTCTCGAACTCATACTGTTCCTCCTGCCTCAGTCTCCCAAGTGCTGGGTTTTTTTGTTTATTTGTTTGGGCTTTTTTGGTACTGGGGATTGAACTCAGGACTTAGAGATTGCCAGGCAAACACTTACACCACTGAGCTATCTCCCCAGCCCTCCAGCTGAATATTTGCTTGTTTCCTCTTTCTGGGGCTGAGGGTAGAACCCAGGGCCACCAGTGAGGTTACCTGTCTCTGTCTCTCATGCCTGGTGTCTTCCCTTTAGATCTGCCTTGTGGGCCGCTCCTGCTCTTCCTGCGGAAGAACATTGTCCTTGCCACCATCTCTGCGGCCGCCATCTTTGGACTCACGATGCTGTTGGTGTTGGCGCTGACTTCTTACAGGAGGAGGAGACAGTCAGTGTGAGTTCTCCCCAAGAACTCCTGACTGTCGGAGCGGTGTTGCTCCACAGCTTCCAGCGTGTCCCTGGAGAAAGGCAGGGCTCTCTTAAGCCCAGCATGCTCCAGGAGGACCCAGGACCCAGGGAGGTCAGATTTTAGGCACAGCCGCATTTGGATGCACAGGCAGGTTTTGGCATCCCTGGCATGGCCCGCGCCTGTCTCTCCAGGCTAGATCTGCCCCATTCTGAGAACTACTGAAACAGCAGTGAGCAGAGCCTCTGGCTGGAGGATTAGCAACAGGAATATGGACGCAGAAAAGAAAGGCAAAGCACAGCTATTAAGGGGAGGAGGACTCCGCTCCTCTTGTCTAGCTATGCTGGTGGTTAGGATATGAGCAACAGCTCGCCTGGTTACTAAGAGCCACTGCCCAGGTCTTCCTGCAAACCTTCCCCATGATCCTCTAGGCCAAGGGTTAATGCCTGGCACAGCAGGGGCCTCCAGAGACCAGGCTCCAACAGCGGTCACTTGGACTGCACCCCTGACTATCCTCCTGGATGATGGGGTGCAAGAGGACTCAGGAGCAGGCCCCAGGAGGTGAACAGTATGTAAAGCCATGTGCTGTGTAATTGCTTGCAAAATTAGAAGCCTGCAGCAGCTCGCTGGAGACAAAGGCCCCCAAAGTTTTGCCCAACACTATGTCACGTGCTCCGCTTGTCCCCAGAGAGGGGTAGAGGTGTGTGATGAGTGATGAACTGTCCACCCCTCACCTTCACCCCTCTCTGTGATGCTGAGGCTATAGTATTTAAATGTGCCTGCAACAAGGGCATGCTTTCCTAAATACCAAAGGCCCGGGGGACAGTCAGGCCCGCCACCACCACCTCTCACCCAGCATCCTCTTCTGCGACAGGAGTGAGTCCCCTGAAGCAAAGAGGGAGCCCTGACTATGGTAGAAGTTAGAGACGGAGGACTTCAGAGCCCCTGAAAATGAGCTCCATCCATCACACAGTTCTGATCAGAGCTCATCTGCTAGACCTGAATTTTCCCTCCATGCCCCTTGAGGTTCCAGAACAATCGATGGGGATGGCGGCTCCATCTGGAGTTGAGCCAGAGCCATGCACGGCCTATGCTGCTTACCACAGCATGGGGAGGGAGGAGTTTCCAAGAGGCCCCATGCTACCCAGAGCCGGAAAGGATTTCACACACCTTTGCAGTGGACAGCAGAACTAGATCTCCTGAATGAACACCAGCCCGAGCCCCTGCAGATAGTGGGAACTGCTGTCTCCTGAGTGAGCACTGTGGTTGTCATTTCATTCTAGGACTCGTCCAGCGAACATGACTTACAATATATTTATACTGGATGAAAAGAGTTGGTGGCAAAAACCTCAGGAAAGTCTCACAAAAATGGTAGAAAGACACAGACAGTTGAAGTGAAATTCCTGTGTGCAAGCCAGGGCAAGGGGCCACCCAAACCAGGCTCCGAGGCAGCGATCCGAGGACATTCTCCACCCAGACACCATGGAGAGGCTACTGGGTCTCTGGCTGTGAGGTGTGTTCATCTTCCCAATCTCAAATGGACCAAGAAAGACTGCTTACCAGCAATATCTATGGTGACATGGCACTAATGACCAGTGCACGAGACTTAGGCAATTATCTAAGGACAAACCTGACCAATGATGATGGATTTATTCATTTAATAAAGCATTGATTTATTTAGTCATGGATGGCAGATGCTAACTGAACACCCACTATGTATTGTTGACCAGTCAGCATGCAAGGGAGGAGCCTCGAGGGAGCCAGGCATGGGTTGTGCCCCTGCAAGATCACAGCCTGGTGGGGGGCGGGGGGCAAAGCACAGTGGTACCAACACCTATTATCAGTCAGGGCTGCGGATGGCATTAATATGGAGAAAGCGATAGGAATTCTGGGAGCTCACAAGGGAGCATAGTTCCTGCTTGAGTCGCCAGGGCTGTTGTAGTCGGGCCAGGAAATGGAGGTGGTTTAGAGCCTAATGAAGAGGGTTTTATTTCTAAGGGTGTGAAGAGGGTTTGAAGCGCCTTGGGATAGGCAAGAGTGGGAAGCGCTTACCATCGGAGGCTGAAGCAACAGGAAAAACAAGGTGGGCTGGGAGTACAGGTTTGTGGTAGAGTACCTGCCTAGCATGCGTGAGGTCCTGGGTTCAAGCCCCAGCATAAGAGGAACACAAGGAGAGTGAAGACAGCCTCAGGAAGGCTGTTCTGTGGGACGATGGGTGACCAGCAACACTGTACAGGAAAGAAAAGAAAACCAACAGGAAGGAACCGGGAGCACACGCTCAACCTCAGGCTCCTCCCGCCCTCATTCTCCTACACATGGCTTCCACTGGCTAGGTTCAACAGGAAGCTGGAAGGTGCATCTCACGGATTTCCTGGAAAGACAGGAGAGAAATCTCTGCTTCGGATCGAGAGGGAGCCAATGGTCTGAAGAAGGGTTCGCGGACGTCCAGTTTGGCAGGGAAATGAGCTGAGCTTGGCGGGGAAATGAGCCGACTGCTCACCGAGCCGTGGGCGCCTTGGCACCAGCATGCTGGCGAAGTTGCCGAGTGTCCCATCTGCTAGGAGGCTGGTTTTCTAGGGCTGGGAGGTGAACAGCAAAGAGCAGAAGCCGGGATGGGGGAACTCGGGGAAGGTTGCGGTTGTTCGGCTCCCACCCATTCACATCAGGAAACTCTGTCCCCAGCTGCGGCGATGGGTGGCCTTGGAGGCTAAGCAGCACCCTTCCCAAGATGGAGTTTGGGTGGGGGTCTGGGACAGTCCTCACCACAGTGACAGAATCACTGGTGCAGCTCATCAGGCCTCTGGGGTGCAGAACAGGCAGAGCACAGAGTGACGTGGACGGAGGGAAAAGCGAAGATAACAGCACAGTGCCGCTCTCTCTGGCCATCAGCCTCCATCTTTGTCCTATTCATGAATGAAAATTCTAAGTCCATGTTACCCACATAGGGAACACAAAGTCCCCAGAGCTACGTACCCCAGGGAGGGAGGAGTCAGTCAGTCCTTGTACCTGAAGCTCCAAGCTTTAGCAGTGGCACTGTTTATCTAAGGAGCTGGGAAAAATAGTAAGGGGCGGGGTGACACAGAGCACAGCTGTGGCAGTCCTTGCTTTGGTAGCTGGTCACAAAGCTTAAGATAATTGCGGCTTCCCTCTTCTGCCCATCCCATGTGACGTGTGTGTGTGTGTGTGTGTGTGTGTGTGTGTGTGATATTGGGGATTGAAACTACTGTCTTCACACTGAGGTATGTCCTCAGCCTCTTTTTTAATTTTTATTTGAGACAGCATCTCACTGAGTCACTAAGGTGCCCAGGTTGGACTTGAACTTGTGATCCTCTTGCCCCGGCCTCCCAGAGTTCTGTGCACAGACATGCACCACCAGTATTCTATCTCCTGGCACCTTGGCCACAGAGGCTTCGTTTCCTGGGAGACTGTTCCAGCCACCCCATCTGCATAGTCTTGGTGCTGCTGAATCTTCACCGAAAGGGCCATGATTTTTAGGGGCCATGATGGTTTTTTTGTTGACTCCAGTAGCATTATGCAGGGCATGACTGTACATTGTATCCTGTTTTCTCAGAATACTGTATGATTTAGTGAATCAGATACCACGCAATTTGAATTGTTCCAGCACTTAGGGTGGCAGTCACTGGCATCCTGTGGTCTGGTGGTCAAGCTCTACCATGACCGGGAGCTAGTTCCCAAATGCAGAAGCCACGTCTGCAGGGACAGCCTGGCCTCACCGGGCTCTGAGAGCATCCTGAGTCTCAGCAGATCCCACTGGTACCGCTGGCCTGGCGGGTCAGGTGGCTCCACAGCCAGGCACTGCGCCCAGCAGGCCTTTTCTTCCCCGAGTTCTCTTTCAGTTGATCTCATTGGTTCCCAGGTAAGCGACCCAGAGGAGCGAGAAGGTCGTCAGCTTTACTGTGGGTTCTGTGGGCTGGGTTTGTGTCATAACGATGTCACATCTATGGCTACAGCTGGGGCTGGCATCACTGCCAGATTCAGTTTGTGACAATCTGGGTTTTCCAAGGCCGGCTTTGACACCAAGCCAACAGGACTATGAAATGGGAGTGTGATGAGACAGGCCACCCTGCATCTCTCATATGTTTAATGGTGATGGTGGCAGGCCCTGCCTGTGGTTTATGCTGTCGGTCAGGGGGACAGTGGCAGGGCCTTCTGTCTGGCCTTGCCTAGAACCTCTGCCGTGGGCCAGAACATTAATAGAAGAGACCTGTGCTATTCTTTATTAAAAATGCTTTCCGGGGCTGGCGAGATGGTTCAGCGGTCTAAAGCACCTGCTTAGGAAAACTTAGGAACTGGAAGGACTGCGGTTTGATCCCCGGCACCACATGCTGTGCAGCCCCAGCCCCAGGGCAGGTTGAGCCGGCCATAACACAAAAATAAATAAATAAATAAAATTTAGAAAAAAAAAAAAAAAAAGTCTTCCGCGGGGCTGGGGATGTAGCTCAGCGGTAGAGCACAGGCTTGGCACAAGCCAGGCCCTCGGCTCACCGATGGATGCTCCCGAACTCCCGTTTCCTCCTCTGCCCTGTACCACCCTACGGGCCTGGGCTCTGCTGGGGTGCATCCCAGCATCCCCTGCAGCTGGTACCCACTTTTAGGAGGCCACATTAGCCTAAGCCTGCAGGGATGAAGGAGAGAAAAGCAGCTTCCGCTCTGGTTTCCTGTCAGTGTGACACTCCAGAAGTAGAGGACAGCCACAACCTAGTTTGGAAGGTAGGGCAGGGGAGGGCTGTCCTCAGGGCTGTCACAGTAGAGGCTGGAGGAGAGCGTCCACCTGGCCAGGACGCGGATGAGATGCACAACCTCTCCTGGCACGCACAGGAGTGCGGATGGGAAGCGGAGCAGCCCCGTACAGGGCCCTGCTCAGGGCTCCGCACCCCCCGTTTTGTGGGGGTGCGTGAGAGGGCATGAGAGCAAGGACAGGGGCGTGACCAGAGGCAGTGGACAAGACGTGTTCAAAGAACGGCCACAACCAAAGGGATCCTGGTGAGAGGCATGGCCTGAGGGTCTGAGCCCCAGGGACTCCAGGATGGAACAGGGACGGAGGGTGTGGCCAGAGCGCTGAGCAGTGGGGGAGGGTACAGAATGCAGCCTGAGGGCCCAAGGGCCTGCCGGTGGCTGAGCCAGCCTCTGGGACACTGGGGATGTGTGTGGCTCAGGAATCAAAAAGATGTGGCAGGGGGCTGGGGAGATAGCTCCATGGCACAAGTGCCTGCCTGGCAAGTGCAAGGTCGTGAGTTCAAACCCCAGTCCCGCAAAAAAAAAAAAAAAAAAAAAAAAGCTGTGGCAGGTAGGGAAAGACTGGTCAGCTCTGTGGGCAGCGCAGTCACAGAGGCCCCAGAGACCCCATCAGTTCTTTACCACTTGGGAAAGCCAGCCCAATCCCAGGAGACCTGTTTCCTCCAGGTCTACCCAGTTGGCAGTCCTGGGCTGTGGTCCTATAGCTGCAGTGGCCTGTGTGTGGACAGAGGGCGCCCTGCCCGGCTCAGGGCTTGGAGGAAAGTCCCAGCCCTGTCAGGCTCTCAAGGATCCTGGACCCCTTGAGACACTGCACGCCCTGTTCCCTGGCCCTCCTTCCTGGCCTGGGTGGGTGCCTGTGGGTTCCTGCGGCAGACATGTGTGGCTACGGCCTCCTCCCCACTTATGTTCAAGTAAATGAAACGCAACACCCATGCCCCAAGATGCACAGCAGCTGGGCTACCCCTTCCCCCCACAGTGACATCACCATTGCATCCAGCCCGTGGACACTCACGCAGGCTGTTCCCCAAATATCCCAGCCATGCATACAAACACACACAGGGGTGTCTTGTGACACCCACATCAGATGGTCTGACTCATCCTGCTGCCTCCTGCACCCCCAGACACAGATGCACCATGTCACACTCGGGCTCTGAGGCCAGGAACAGCCCTGGCCCCCCCCTCAGTGTCACAAAGGAGGAAGGGGATGTGGGGATGGCACTTCCTGAAAGGCTGCAGGGCTGAAGCACCCCCAGACTTTGTGTGGCCGGAGCCCACTGCCTGGGTGACTGCTCAGACCTGGACCGGAGGTGTGGGGGTGGGACAGGGAGAATGTGGTGGGGGCGAGGGATGAAGGTGGGGGAGGAACAGCGGGCCCATGGGGAAGAACAAGGAGGGAGTGAGGACAAGGGGGCTTGGGGGACAAAGGAGGAAGACCCAGTGCAAGTGGGGAGGACAGAAGAACATGTGGGTGTGGATGGGGAAGATTTGAACAGAGGAGGTGGGGGGATTGGAGTGGGGACAAGGGGCAGTGGAAGGCAGGGGACAGGTGAGGGGATGGGAAAGACATGGGGCAGAGAGAGCTCTTACTGGCCAGCGGCAGCCTTGGCTGCTAATTACTGAGCACCAGTCCCTACTCAGGTTGGCAGTTATTAGATATTTCCTGGTGCCATGCACAGTGTGCGGGCAGGAGGGCGGGGTAGTTCACCCAACACGCTTGCCTTCCCAGACCTCTCCGAAGGGGGGTCCCCCATGGATGGAGGTCTGCTCTTGGCCTCTGTGGACTCAGCCTTCTTGTGAGGTGTCCCTGCATCAAAGACCAGGACGCAGGCACCAGAGGAGGCAGGTACATGTCACACCTGCCACGCATGATCTCTGGGAGCCTGCCTAGCACAGGCGGCATTCCGGGTGTGGCCAGTCCCCTGATGCCTGTCTGGCTCCAGCCTTGAAGAACCAGTGCTGGGCTACTTGTTGTTGCTGTTGGGCATATTAAGTACGGCTTGGCTGGGATTAAAAATAAAGGAATCAATCGATTTTAGCAGTTCTGATTATCCTGCCAGCCTTGTTCTTCCTCTACCCAGCATCCTCTCCGCTCCTGCCGGGGGCTACTTCCAGACTTGGTCCAAGGCCACGCCCACAGCCCATGTACCCGCTTCCGGGATTGGTTGGGGGTGAACACGTGATCTACTTAGCCGTGGGCACTGTTGGAGACTTCTGTTGGGAATGCTGGGAAAGATTCTTTCTCCTTGTGTGAGATGTGAGGGTTTCTGTGCATTGTTTGGGGGCAAAAAGAGAAAACTTGCCAGAGAAAGCAGCCACCAGGGGCAGAGGAGGAAACAATCCAGGGGACATCATTGCGCCCAGAGCAAGCTGTTCCTGAAGCTCGTGCCTGCGGCTTTCATCCATCCATGCAACACCAGCGCCGCGGTGTGTCAGGTGCAGCCGCAGTTGCTAGGGACAGCGGTGGGACAGGACCGTCCTCACCTCACGGATGCCACAGGCCTGCTCTGTCTGGACTGCCCCTGCCCTGGGCCTCCGTGGCTCTGTGCCTCCTTCCAGGCTCAGTTCACAGGCTGTCGCCTTGGTGACAGCGACCCCTCTGTTCAAAACTCCGCTTCCGCAGACTTCTCCAGCCATTCCCTGGTTTATTTTCCTCCTTGGCGCTTGTAACCTGCTCGTTGGAATACTTCCTTTAATTCTCCGTCTCCTGCTAGGATGTCAGCGCCCCGAGGGGTCGGTTTTTCATCAGAGACCCATGGCAAGTCCTTAGAGCCCATATAGGGTTTAGGGTACACTAAACTCTCAGTGTTAAAAAAAAAACAAAAACAAAAAACAGGGAGCCCCAGAGCCGGGCGTGGTGACACAAGCCTGTAATCCCAGCAATCAGGAGGATGAGGCGGAAAGATCTTTGAGGGCCAGCCAAACAGCTCAGCGGATCCCCGGGCCAACGGTGCCGGCCCTACATCTAGGGCTCGCTGAGATGGTAACTGAGACTGGGAGTGGTGGCTCATGCTGGTAACCCTAGCTCTTGGGAGGCTGTAAACAGGCGGATCACTATGTGTCGGATCTAGTAGTGAGACCCTGAACACCCTAAAATACAAAATAAATAAATTTTAAAAAAAGGATCATTGAGTTCCAGGCCAGCCTGAACTAAACAGGAAGACCCTGGAGGAATTGAGGGGTTCGGAAGGAGCCAACTTTTGAGAAGCCCCTGTTTATGGCTGTGGTGACTAAATGTTCTCTTTTGACTTACAGTAATTTGGTTAGATTTTTATCTGGGGTTGGGGCGTGGTGGCCCCCCCTTCAACTGAGTTGAACTCG
Source organism: Capromys pilorides (assembly GCA_004027915.1). Taxonomy (NCBI): domain Eukaryota; kingdom Metazoa; phylum Chordata; class Mammalia; order Rodentia; family Capromyidae; genus Capromys; species Capromys pilorides. The sequence continues at coordinate 36,631 of PVKN010001194.1, read as the reverse complement.
ATATCATGCAGTACCTCAAGGCTGCCTCTGGAGGGCGCACGGACTGCGCGGTCACCAGCCAGCCAAGGAAAGCTGAAAGGAGTTCACGAGGAGGGGCCCTGGGTTGAGATCCCCGAGGGAGGTGGGACCTCTCCCTGGAAGGCTAGAAACCCCTGCATCCGCCCAGGTGTTGCCAGCAGTGGCCTCAGAGCTCCCTGCGGACGGCCTGACACCAACGCGTGTGCTCATCCAGGAAGGCCTCCTGGAGGAGGCCACGCTCGCTGGAGACCCTGGAAGGCAGCAGGCCAGAGAGCTCAGGCGGGGGCAGGGCGGGGACAGAGATCTGAGGCCCAGGAGAGATGATCAATTCTTTCCGCACCCTTTGCATGTCTGGGTAAGTGTTTACCCAAAGCCACCAGGTACCGCAACTTTCCCTGCCGGGTCTATCTTTGGCCTCTCCTGTGAGGCCCGCCCCTCCACCCAGCCTCCTCTCCTATCTGCGGCCTATCTCACTTAGGCCTGGGCCCTGTGGCTTCTTCGCAGTTTCCAATTTAGGGATATGGCTTTGGGCCAGGAAGGTGAAGAAGCTGCCGGATGAGAAGGGACAGAGCCTGAAGCTATGGGGACATCCATGCGCGGGCCACGTCTCTCTCGTGGAACACTGCCCGGCGCGGAAGTGTTACTGTTGTTTCTCTAGTTTACATGATTCTAACGCTGTGGTTTCTCTTTTCATTCTGCTGGGTAACCCCCCCACCCCACCCCAACAGTACCCATCGTGCACTCTCGTAGCCTTGTGCTGCACCCCAGAGCTCACGGTGACTGTGGAGGGAAAGGGGGGCTTCTTACGCAAACAGTCCTGAGGAAATATAGGTGGAAAAAAGATTTCCAGCTTGGAGTCTGAGAGAGTGCCCTGGACGGGAACAGACAAGGAACTGGGCCGCCAGATCACACGAGAGACCAGGAGGAAGCTGCCAGAAGGAAGACCTCCAGGAGATGGGGTACTGTTGGAAGGATTGGGGATCCCCTTTCCCCCATGTATGGCAGGACCCCAAGAAGAGCGGTTCTCAGGGTTCCAGGGTCAAGGAGTAAGAGGGGATGGAGGCCCCAAGGCCTTGTGCCATGGAGGGCCCTATGCCCACCAGGGGAAAGGCCGTGAGCTGGGGGAAGGGATGGGGGGAGGCTGGGAGCAGGTGGTCCCCAGGTGCCGCTGTCCTGGGTGGGGCTGGTAGGGTTGTGTGGGTGCTGGGACGTGCCGTCTCCAGGTCTTCGCCATATGGTTGTCTCCTCTTGGAACCCTTTCCTGGCATCACGGGCAGAACTGGGGCAATTCTGGGTGCATAGATGCCCAGCTTCTGCTGTTCCAGCCCTGGTTTCCCCACGGGCCTTCCTCACCCCTGCCCTGCCTGGGAGCCCTGTGAGGGCAAGGGCGGCCTGCCATTGCTGTCCCTGTGCATGGCGCATAGTAGGAGAGCTCTGGACGTTAGGGTGGGGCAGTCTTGGTGGGTTCCTCTTGCCTCTTTCCTATAGAATAAGTAAGTCAGCCCCCTGGGGGTGTCAGCCAGGGGCAGGCCCCAACCTCTGAGCCATGAGAGGAAAGCCTGGCAGTCCTGTTTCCGCCCTCCATCCCCTGCTCTCCTGATCCAGCACCCAGGCCCTACACCCAGTCCTGAGGCCTGGTCTGCTGTGAGCCTGGCCTTCACACCCCTGCACTGCATGCTGGGTGACACCACGTGGCTCCGGAAGTGCCCTCTGCCCTCCCCGGAACTCAGGGCCTACAATTTTCCTTGAACACAGCATTTTCTGACGTTGATGCAAACTTCAAACGCAGCTGTCTTTCCTGTCTTTGCATCGAGGAAGAGGTGCACGCCGGGCTGCGGTGAAAGCCCTGAGATAGTGAGACTCCTGGTGGCAGAGCTGCTGGGCACCCAGGTGAGTGGCCGTCTTCAGGCTTTTGCCCGTACACTGCCACCCTGGCCACCCCAGGAGACTCTGAGCCCCAGGTGGGGGGTGGATCCGTACCCTGACTGTGAACCGCTGCGCTTCAGTGTGCGCAAGGAGTAGGCCGGTGCGGCTGCGAGCTGGGACTCGGCTTCCAGAAGCCAAGTTGACTGTGTGGGCCCCTGCTGTCCACCCAGAGCCGGCTCTGAGTTGGTGTTGGGGACCCGAGACCCCACCGTGGCCTGCTTTCCTTGACTTCCGTCTGCACAACCCCAGGTAGGTTGGGTCCAGATGAGACACAGTGGCTGTGGGGTGGCCTGCGTCGGGGGAAGGACAGGGCCACCCAGGGTCTGCAGGCTGTGGGAGACTGGGGCCTGCCGGCCTCTGGCAGGATGGGTCCACCTGGAGAAGGAAGTGGGGCTGGCTTGTGGCCACCACGAGGAGTAGCTTCCCCTGCAGGGGCCAGCAGCAGGGCCATCTGTGGTCCAGTGATGGCGGGTTCCACAGTCAGGGCTACATCCGTGGGCCAAGGAGAGAAACCTCGAGAGAACGCAGAGGTCCCCAGCCCCCTGGCACTGAAATGCTGGCGACTCAGATAGGCACCTGTGCTGGGCTCTGGCACCGCAGGCCAACTCAGAGGTGAGGGGGCCCAGGGCACAGGAGCTGGGCTCTGAGTTCTGCTCGGCTGCGCTGTGGCTTGGGCAGCTCGCCTGGGCCCCAGAGGCCTGCGGCCTCCTGGAATGCAGGCCACAGGCTGCACAGGACAAGTGTCAGCCGTCTTGTCTGGGGCATGGCAGTGGGCATGCAGTGGAGGCCTAGCGTGGCATTGCTCACAAGTGAGGGCCAAATGGTGTGGTGGGCACACCTGCAATCGCGGCACTCAGGAGGCCAGGAGCGTCGCCTAGAGTTCAAGGCCAGCCGGGGCTACACAGTGAGTTTGAGGCCAGCCTGGATTGCACAGGAAGACCCTGTCTCAAAAAACAAAAATACACAATAATCACCAAAAAAAAGAAACTGGAGTCATGGACACCTGCAAAGGAGAATCTGGTGGCCAAATTCAGGCTTCTTCTCCGTTTGCCTACTGGCGTGTCCCTGGGAGACCCCGTGCAGGCGGGCGGCGTGGATGGTGGGGGCCAGGGCTCTGGATTCCAATTGCCTCGGCTGTGTGACTTTGAGCACATCCTGCACCTCTCTGTTTGAGTCACCAATCCTTTCACGGGGGTCCCTGTGAGGGTGAAAGGAGGGGTGACATCTGGAGCACTATGCTGAGCTCTCCCTGGCAGCCTGGGGGCAAAGGCTGAACCCCGGAGTCAATCTGCAGAGTCTGTACGTAGCTATAGTCATGCTCGGGGCCAGGGGAGGAGGGATGCTGTTTGGCCAGTCCCCAACAGAGTCCGCTGGCTCTGGAAACCCGCCCTGGACTCCTGATAGCCCAGTTCTCTAGGCTTTGACAGGCGAAGGCAACCCAAAGTCCAGCGACGCCTGGGCCAGCCTGGGGTCTGTGGGGATGTGGGGCCCTGGGGACCGGCGCAGAGCTGTGGATTCTGCTTCCTAAAGGGACCTCGAGTCCCTGCTGGTCGCAGGGTACGTGGTGCAAGAGCGGCATGTGCCTGCGGGGCCGAGCAACAGGGACGCTGAGTGGGTGCTGAAGCTGGGGCGGGGGACACCCGCAGGGTCCATGCAGGCCGCTACCCAACTGTGGCTCTGGTCCAGCTGGCCGAGGTTTTGTTCTCTCTTCCCCCCCCCCCACTCTGTTCCCCTCCCCTCTTCTCTTTTCTCCTCTCCTCTCTCCTCTCAGTAAAAATGCCCAAGCGCAGGAATTTTACACTCAGCCATCTCTCCAGCCTTCTTTATTTTTTTTATTTTGAGACGGGGTCTCACTAAATCACTTTAATTGCCCAGTCTGGGCTTAGACTTGGAACTTTCCTGCCTCGGCCTCCCAGAGTGCCGGGATTATAGGCAAGTGCCACCATCCCAGCTCCAGGTGGTAGACATTTATGGGGAGGAAGCAAGGCCACATGGGAAGCGAGTACCCCTGGGCTCTGTCTTGGGAAACCCACTGTAGTCAGGGACAGAAGAGTAAAAAAGATGACCATTTGTATCTATTTGGGCTGTGACACAAGGGAAGAGAGACCTAGGAACCCACGGGAAGTGCCTGGCCAGGCTGAGCACCTTTCAGAGTGGAGGGGACAACCGAGGGACCTATAGGTGGCCAGGAAGGAGGGGCTGGGTTCTGGGCATGCTCGGTGGTGTCTCTCCCCATAGCAGGCTGTACAGCTTGTAGGTTCCCAGTGTGGTGGCTTCTGTCCTCACGCTGGGGACCCACGTGGGACTGCTTCAGGGATGGCACAATACGAAGCCTTCCCCTTGCTGTGCTTCGCTCTGGTAGGGGACAGAGGCACTTTGTCAACACAGCAACACCCGCACCATGCCCTAGGTGGTGAAGAACTGTGAAGCTGGGCCAGGGTCAGGGGGGCTGTGTTAGCTCCAGGGCAGAGATGGCCGCAGGAGGGGGGTGACAGGATCAGGATCAGCTGGAGGGGCCCAGGGAAGGTGCCTGAGCAAGGGGACTCGCCTGACCTGTCTGGGGACCTGAGTGACAGCCTGAGGAATGACTGGGGTGGTGAGCAAGTGGGGGAAGGGACATTGTGCCTGGCCTGGGGGACCGTGGTGGGGCCTTGGACCTTCACCTGGAGTCAGGTGGGAGCCCTGGAGGCTCGGGGCTGAGGAGAGTGCGACCACGGGGGATGGCTGGGTGCTGGAGTCTCCCGGTCGTGGGCTGCAGTTAGCGAGCTCAGCTCCTGGCCCAGGACCGCAGCACGCATCTGTGTGGGACCACAGGCTGGGGATTCCGTCCAAGCCCGGGGTCAGGACGGAGCCTCCTGCCGTCCAACACCGCTGTGGCCCGTGAGGGACCCCACGGCCACTGTGCTGAGAAGCACTGCGCAGTGCCTGCCTGGCACCTGGGACCCAGAGTGGCCAGGAGTGCAGAGAGGGCCAGGGGCTCCGGGACAGAGGACAGGGATGAGTGGGGGGCTGTGGGGATGGGCTCCCGTGGTGCCTTTAGGGGTGTCTCTGTCGCTGGCTGAAGCGGAACTCAGAGGCCTCCAGGGAGCAGCTTGTCCCTTCTGGTGTGTGACTGCCTTAGTCTCCCCTCTGGAGCCTCATGTGAACGGCGGCTCTGGGCCCTCAATGCGTGTTCAGGGACCACTCGCCACACACAGATTACAGGACTATGCAGGTCCTCCCTCCACTTGGGAGGCTGAGGCGGGAGGGTGGCTGCGAGGGACCTTGTCCCCCTTCTTAGACCTCTTCTACCTCCCACTGCCCTAAATGCCCCTGGCCCTGGTCCTCTCCCTGTGGAGTGTGTGCAGGGCATTTGTGTGTCCTGGGGACAGACACCAGTCAAGTCTCCAGGGAGGATACCTGAGGGTCCCTGATCGTTCTCCCTGGCCCCACTGTCCCAGCGGCCAGCCCCAGACTGTGGCTCTGAGAGGAAGGACCTCGAGCTGTGACTTCTGGGCCGGCTAGGGACAAACAGCTCATGGCTCAGCCCAAGCCCTGCTGTCCCCTCGGGGAAAGCCCAACCTCAGGGCTCAGGGAGGCCACGCGTGCACGCTGTCACTCCGCACTCAGCTCAGGGCCTGTTCACACGTGACACTGCCGCCAGCCCTTTCTGTTGCCCTGTCCTTCGGCCTCCTGTGATCTGTCCCCAGTGGTGCTAATGAGGGTGGCCCAGGAAGACAGAGGGCACTGCCACCCACAGTGAGCCAGGGAGGGCGGGAGGGGCTGGTCAGCAGGGTGGCCTCATGCTGGGCCTGGTCTGAGGGCTGGTGACCGGCTTAGCCTCCCCTTTCTTCTGCACGACCTGCTTCCTGCTACCCAGGTTGCACCTGTGACCACCAAGGGGCGGAGCTACAAACTGTGTTGCACGCAGCTTCCTGCCACAGCTTCCTGTCCCTTAGCCCACCTGCATGCTGGTCCCAGGTCCCAGGACATCTCTGGTCCTACTCAGCCCCACGCCTCCAGCTAGGCTGATGGATGAGCAGGCGCCACCCAGAGGGTGCTGCATGGACAGAAGCGAGGATAGAAGTGGGGACCGGCACTGCCAGACAGGCAGACAAGAGCCAGCTGGGACCAAGGGCTGTGGAGCTGGGCATGAGGGAACCACAGAAAGTTCTGGAGTGTGGACAGCCATGAGAAGACTTTGCCTGAACGGCTTGTGGGTCCCAGGGCTCAGCTCCAGTGGAAACTGAATGTGGGTTGAGCCAACCACAGGTGCCCCCAGAGTTAGATCTGGATGTATTAATAGAAACAGTTGGTGGAGATCAAAGGAGGCGATGCCAGCACAGCCGACCTCAGGCGAGAGATCTCGACTGGCAGGCAGCTAGGTGTGGGGCTGGGGTAGCTACACACAGGGCGACCCCAGGAGGGGCCAGGGTTGGGGTGGGAGGACAGAGACAGGGCAGAGAGCATCAGTGGGTGGAGGCGCTGGACCAATTGCCCAGGACCAGAGAGATCTGTGAGGCTGAACCCGAGGGCGCAGCCCCTGTGTCCCCTTGCTGGAGACCTGGTGTTGAGGTGGTGATTTAGGTTCAGAGCAGCAGCTGGGGTGCAGCGCAGGCTGCGGTGAGAGCTGGGGCTGGAGTTGAGGCGGCGGGAGCCTGTAGTCAGCCCTCCCGAACTTGTCCTATATCAGTAATTATTTTTTCATTGAAGAAAGGTGTGTCCACCCCAGCCCCTCCCTGCTTATTTAAGAACAGTACAATTTCTTTTTTCTTTTTTTTTTTTTTCTGTCTTTTTGAGACAGGGTCTCACTATGCAGTTCAGGCTGGCCTTGAGCTCACTTTTGTGGCCCAGGCTGGTCTCACACTCACACTGATCCTCCTGTCTCAGCCTCCCAAGCGCTGGGATTATAGGCCTGTGCCACCATGCCTGGCTAAAAACAGGACAATTTCTGTGCGATAAAATTTATATACTATCTCAGTGAAAAATTCCGAGACTTGACAAGTGCTTACGGTCAAGAAACTACTACCTCCACCGCCAGGTAGATTAGGTGGATGTGATCTCGCAGGCCCCTAACCCCAGCACCGGGGAGGCTGAAGTAGGAGGGTCGCCAGCTTGAGACCAGCTTGGCTACACAGCAAGTTCAAGGTCACCCTGGATTAGCAAGGCCCTGTCCCAAAAACCAAGATGTAGGCCAGGCCCAGCTCCTCCTGCCCCATGCAGCCCCTGCGTCCCCACCCACCTGGTGACCCCTGATATGTTCTCCGTGCCCTGGGCTTTGAACGGGGGCCAGAGTCTGGCTTCTTACACAGTGCAGTGCATTGGACACCCTCATTCCGTTCTATTGTGGAGTGCTGTTCTGCCCAAGGGGGCGACTTCATCTATTGAAACATATTTCTGCTATTCCCTATTACAGTAGTCATGAGTGGAAATGTTCTCTGTGTTCCTTGCAGGATTCTATATGCATTTGACATTTCTCTAGGATAGACACTTAGGAACCCTTGTGACTCATTTTAGACATTCTTTTGTGTGTGTGTGTGTGTGGTACCAGGGATTGAACTCAGGACTTCGTGCTTGCCAGGCAGGCGCTTATTCTACTGAGTTATCTCTCTGGCCTAAATATTCTTATGGCATGAAATCTTTGCTGTTTTTGAGACAGGATCTCAGTACATAGTTTAGGCTGGCCTTGAACTCCTGGTGATCCTCTTGCCTCAGCTTCCTGAGTGTTGAGATTACAAATGTGCACCACTGTGCCTGGAGAAAAGTGACTCCTTTTAAAACAGTTTTCTCTAGGTGGGGACATGAATGCAGTCCCTTGGGGCCCCTTGGGGCACCTGCCTGCACCCAGTTGCCCCTCCAGCCTGGCCTCCCCAGCACAGACAGAGAAGCTACCTGGTGAGAGCCAGCGATAGAGCCACCTGGTCCCTCCGCAGTGCCCTGCCGGCCCCACTCCAGTGTCCTCCCCTCTCTCCAATGCCATGCCAGCTTGTCCCCAACTCCCAATCAGGAGGAAGCAGTGTTTCTCAACCCACAAATACTTCCTACCTACCTTTCCATTTGCATAATTTAAGGGCCACCAGAGCCCTGGCTGTTGCACTGAAGAAACACCCCATGGCTGCTAGGGGACCACATTTTTCAACATTATCTAAAAAACTGCAGACGCCCCAAGAGTGAACTGTGCCTCTTTCCCCCTGAGGCCCCGAGATGCTGCAGCTCCCGTTTTGGGTAATTTGTTGCACGATATTCAACCCTATTCCACCAATTCCCATCACCGAATTCACCCATCTGGGCCCAAGAGGGTGGTTTTCGGTCATTTGCAGACAGAGATGTGCAATTGTTAGGGTCCCCACTGACGCCCAGCCCTTTGTCCCCTCGCACACTGTACAATCAATGCCTTTTCATAGCCTATGTGATGCCTTTGTTCGTTTTGCAAATTTGTGCTTTTTGTTAGTGATTTCAGGGAGTAAAGTGTCTCTGAGCAGCCGCAGGAAGGCTGTCCAGGGACTCTCCACGCAGGAAGGAGCAGGCTCGGGTCACATGACCTACAGCAGGGGCTGCGGGCTCCACCAACAGTCCGCGTTCACAGACGGCTCTCTAGCGCGGCTCAGGTCCTGTGTGTGTAATGCAAGCCCCTACCGCTGAGCTGCGGCTCCGGTCTGACCATGTGTACAGCCGTCCCTTGCTACTTTCACAGGCCCACTGTTTTGCAGGTTTTCAAAAAACATTAATCCTACAAAAGTGAGCTCAAGGCCAGCCTGAACTACATAGCAAGACTCTGTCTCAAAAAGACAAAAAAACCAAAACAAAACAAAACAAAAAAACAAGGGGCGGGGGGCCAGCGAGATGGCTCAGTGATCTAAAGCGCCTGCTTCAGCAGGCTTAGGCAACCACTGGGACCGCGGTTCAATCCCCGGCACCACATGCTGCGCCAGCCCCACCCCCAGGGCAGGCTGAGCCAACCATAACATAGATAAATAAATAAATAAAGTTTAAAGAAACAAAAAACATTAATCTAAATTTATCGCAGATATCTTGCTATATCGTGGGATTCTGCAGTACTGTACAGTATGTGTATGTTGTTAAAATTATGTAGGGATGGCCAGATAGCTCAGTGGATTAACGTACCTGCTTAGGCAAGCACAGGGACTGGGGTTCAATCGCTGTGCTGTACTGGCCCTGCCCCTGAGGGTTGCTGAGACAATGACTGAGACTAGGCGTGGTGGTATGTACCTGTAATCCCAGCACTTGGGAGGCTGAAAACAGGAGGATCACTGCAAGTTTGATCTGTAAAGTGAGATCCTGTACACCCTGTATTAAATACAAATAAATACATAAATAAATAAAAATAAAATAAAATTATGTAGGTTGAAGAGTTTAGAAAATGATTAAGAACATTAGAAGTATTTTTTAAAGTACGGGAAAGGTTTATAAGTGTATGGAAGGATTTATAAAGCCTTAAGATATATATATAAATACTAAGATAGATACAGCGTCGCTACTTCACTGATTTTCACTTACCATGGGGTTGTCTGGATTGTAATCTCTGCCATAAGTGAGGGACCACTGTATTAAATAAAGCTCCTTGATCTGGGTGTGCTGGGCGTGTTCCCGTTATCTTTGCTACTTGGGAGGCCCAGGCAGGAGGACTGTAAGTCTGAGACAACACAGAGAAACCCTGTCTCAAAAAAGAAAAAAAAAAGTCTTGAAATAGAAACACAAAAAATGGGGTTATGGGGTCCGGCAAGATGGCTCAGTGGTCTAAAGTGCCTAAGAAAGCTTAGGCAACCACAGGGACTGCGGTTCAATCCCTGGCACCACATGCTGTGCCAGCCCCACCCCCAGGACAGGCTGAACTGGCCATTAAAAAAAAAAAAAATAGGGTTATGCATTCATTATTTCATGAATGACCAGAGTCTCACAGGAACTTAGATCTGTGTTTCCTATAGAAGCAGTGATTCAGTATTTGCAGTGATTTTTTTTTTTCTTTTTTCATTTATATATTTGGTACAAGGTCTCACTACACAGCTCAGACTGGTAATGATCCTCCTGTTTGCAGCCTCCTCAGTGCTGGGATTACAGGCCTGCGCCACCATGCCCTGATGTGGGTCACCAGCTCGGTGCACCCCAGGGGCAGGGCTGGCACAGCACACGGGACTGTGGATCGATCCCTGATGCCTGCGCTATCTCACTGTCCCCAATCGTCATCATCATCATCATCATCATTATTATTATTATTTTCCTTTTATGTATTTAGTACAGGGTCTACAGGGTCTTATAGTGATCCTCCTGTTTCCAGCCTCCTAAGTGCTGGGATTACAGGCACGTGTGACCATGTCCAGCCTCAGTGGGAGGGGGATGGGCTGCATATATACATACATACATACAAGTATGAAGAACAAGAATAAACCGCGTCAGGCGCTTACTGCCTACCCATCAATCGGTGTTTTGGGACTATAGTCTTCAAAGTAAAGGAAGATCGCCGGCACCCAGAGCATCTAGCCATTCTCCATGCTTGTCATTAGCCGGGGCTTCCCATTTTAGGGTTCTTTTAATTGGGGGGCAGTGAGAGGACAGGCTGTAGTGACCTCTCGTTTGAGTTCTGGCTACTGCAGGCCCCTGTGTGGCCCAGCCCCTATTCAGATAGAGGGCATGAGCGTTGTCCCACAAAGCCGAGGCTGGGCGGTGCCTGATCGCGCGGTCTGCGTGTCTGTTCGCCCTCTACGACGAGGGGAGGTTGATGGAGGCCCAGGAAGGAAGCTCGAGGTGCCCTTCTGCTCCAGGGCCTTCGCCCGCCTCTGCCTCCTCCAGCGCTTGGTTCAAACGCTTCCTTTTGAGAGGTCACCGTCCTAACTCAGGGGCCTCTTCCTTCCCTGAACACCTCTCCATCTCCTCTGGAACCCTGCCCTTCACGAGAGATAACTAGGGTGCCCCTCTCTTTGATTCCCCTGTCCCCTGACCTGAGTTTCACAGGCAGGGCCTTTCCGTCTGTCTTAGCTCGAGGTGGGCCGCGCCGCAAGGCTCCATCCAGCACCGCTGTCTCGAGCGCGAGCACGCACGGCCCCAGGCGCGTGGGGCAGCTGCGGTCCCCAAGCAGCCAGGGCCGGGCTGCCCCGCGGTGCCCGGCGGCCCGCCCTGCCCTGACGCCTCCCTCCGTCCTCCCCGCAGGCGCGTGCGCCATGCCGGACCCCGCGGCGCACCTGCCCTTCTTCTACGGCAGCATCTCGCGCGCCGAGGCCGAGGAGCACCTGAAGCTGGCGGGCATGGCCGACGGGCTCTTCCTGCTGCGCCAGTGCCTGCGCTCGCTGGGCGGCTACGTGCTGTCCCTGGTGCACGACGTGCGCTTCCACCACTTCCCGGTCGAGCGCCAGCTCAACGGCACCTACGCCATCGCGGGCGGCCGCGCGCACTGCGGCCCCGCCGAGCTCTGCGAGTTCTACTCGCGCGACGCCGACGGGCTGCCCTGCGCCCTGCGCCGCCCGTGCAACCGGCCGCCCGGGCTCGAGCCGCAGCCCGGCGTCTTCGACAACCTGCGCGACGCCATGGTGCGCGACTACGTGCGCCAGACCTGGAAGCTGGAGGTGAGCGCGGCGACACCACCCCGAGGGAGCCCGGGGGCTGGCGACGGGCGAGGGCCGGGAATGGAGGCCTGGCCGCCCCTGCAGCGCCCCTCCGCCTCCCCGCCAGGGTGAAGCCCTGGAGCAGGCCATCCTGAGCCAGGCGCCGCAGGTGGAGAAGCTCATCGCCACCACGGCGCACGAGCGCATGCCCTGGTTCCACAGCAGCCTGACTCGCGAGGAGGCCGAGCGCAAGCTCTACTCGGGCGCGCAGACCGACGGCAAGTTCCTGTACGTGGCTGGGAGCGGGCGGCGTGCGGGCGGGCGCGGGCTGCGGTGCGTGTGCGCACGCGTGCACGGAGGCCGAGCAGCGCGGGTGTGCCCCGGTGATCTCCGCCCTCCCCCCACGCCCCGGTCACTTTTTAAGGTGCTGGGGCCTTAAACTCAGGGCCTGTGCATCGCGCTACATCCCCAGCCTTTTTCTTTTTTTTTCCTTTCCTTTTGAAACAAGGTCTCCCTAACTTGCTAAATTGCCTGGTCTGGGCGAGAACTTTTGATCTTCCCGCCTCAGCCTCCCAGCGCGCTGGCGTTACAGGAGAGCGCCGCCAGGGACGTCTGTATAGAACCACAGCAATGAGTGTTGGGGAAGCCAGTGCTGGATCCCCTGCAGTGGGGGTGTCCAGCTCCTATCACCTACTGGCTGTGGGCTTCTCGTGGCTGAACGTCTGTCTCTGTGTGATCAGTGTTTATAGAACACTTACTAGGTGTCATGACGGGGCCTCGAACCCGACACTAGTGCCTGTCTTTGTGGGGCAGATAGAAGACGGGGCCGAGCTAGTCTCATCCCAACTGTGCCAGGTGGTGCTCTGTGTGTGTGTGTGTGTGAAGGGGTCACAGTGTCAGGCAAGGTGGCTGGGGATGCCTTCCCCCAGAGGGGAACCAGACAGGGCCCCTAGGGCTGCACTGGGACTTGGTAGTGCCGAGCTTGTGTCTCCACTGCGTGCCGTTCCTAGCGCTGCAAAAGCCAAGCCGGAAGGGAACTGTGCACTTTCTTTGGAAGAGGGCACCACCCAAAGGCCAGGAGGCAGGCACTTGTTTGGAAAGTTCGAGAAATAAGGAGAAGCCAGGGTGAGGGAGGTGAGCCCAGAGAAGAGACTGGGCTTTGGTTTTGTCTCAGATGAGGTTAGAGCGCTTGAGAAATGGCCGCCCGGATTCTTCTTCCTGTGTGGCCCCTTTCCCCACAGCCACCTGGTTTGGGCAGTGTGACTTGCTTGGCTCTCTCTGCCTGTTCTACCCCAGGGGCCAGCTACCCCCAGGACCCCGAAACAGTGCTTGTGCGGTGTGTGTGCAAGGTGCACGTGGTGAGGGCGCGTGCCTGTGCCCCAGGAGCACTGGTCACCACTTTATTCAGGTCAAGGAATCTCCAAAGTGTTTCTCGACCCTCCCTGGGTGGCTGAAAGCCTTGTGGGGCTGCTGCTGTGTGGCTTGCATGCAGGCTCTTCTGTGTACAGATGATGTCCTGATGTCAGTTGAGGTCATTCAGTCCCCAGTAATCCAGGGCTCCCCAAGAGGTCTGAGCGGATGGATTCCCAGAGCCTTGCTTGTGGGTGTGTGTTGATCTGAGTCCTGGCTGAATGATTCTTGCTGTCACCCTCGTGTGTTAGGGATCAACCTGCTGGGGGGCCCTGATGCCCCTGAGCCCCACCCACATGAGGCTCCTGTGGTGGCCTGGAAGCCTCCCGGAAGAGCAACCCTCCCTGGACTCCATGGTCTGTTTTTGCCATGTAACTGCCCTGGCACTCGCTGGCTGGCTCAGGACGGTGCAGTCTGTCATGTCTCAACACTTCCGTGAGCTGAGTGATCAGCGGGACAGGGACTGGACGGTTTGGGCTGGCTGAGCTCCAGTGTCACCTGGGAGGTGTGGAGAGCAGGCTGCTGAGCCGTCACAGCGTGGCAGGCTGGCTGGGGGCTCCCTCACACAGCGAGGCCTGGGGCTCCCAACAAGAGCCAGGAAAAGCAAGTTCTAGTGCGCTGTGGGGAGGAGGGGCGTTGCTGCGGGGAGGAGGAGTTTGCCCCCCGACCTGTGAAGAGGCGCAGTAAGGCCTGGGACATCCCAGGTGTGGTGCTGGGCTGGCCTTCTTTGCTTTGCCCTTGTAGGCAGGGCATCCAGCTGCTGATGGTGTCTCTGTGGGATGGAATAGCTGCTCCAGATGTGACCCTCCTTTGTCCAGATGCTACACCCTGTCCCTGGGGTGGTGCTCACCAAGATGTCCCCGATGCCGAGTGGCATGATGTCACACCCCACCCGCACCACGGAGTCCTTTGGGAATCCTGGTGATGGCCAGCCCTCTGTGGTGCCCTCATGTTCATTTTCCCCCCTATAACCAACGGCAGCGATAAATGAATGTACAACAGGAAGCCGCCTCGGGGGGTGCTGGTCCGTGGTCCTCGGGGTCTGCGGCTTGGGCCGGGCAGAGCTGTTCGTTGTGGTGGGGATGAGCTGCTCACCTTGTGGGTGGAAGAAGAAACAGGAAGCATCCCCACCCAAAGATGCTGCCAAGCCCCCGCTGCCACTGCCCCAGCTCCTGTCACTTTGCAGTGGCTTCACAGCTGAGAACCTTGTCCTCTGCACATAGGCCTGGGGGTGAGGGTGGGGTTTCCAGGTGCAAAGGGCGGCACATTTACCCAGAAGGCTTTGCAGACACAGCAAGCCGGTGCCTGGTCCCGAGTCTCCTCCTTGAGCCCTTTTCAGGTTAAGAACTCCTGGTTTAGTGCAGGTTGCCACCCCACAGTGAGGGTACGGAGGCACCGAGAGCATAAAAAGCTGGCTGGAGGTGATGTGGGTATCCATCCAGGAAGTTGCTCACAATGGGGTCAGAAATGGATTTGGATCCTGGCCCTACCTCTTAGCAGCTGGGCAAGAGGTGGGATCGCCATTCAGTCTTCAGCACAGGTGCAATAATAGTGTTTACCTTGTGCGAAATGCTGAAAAAATTCAGTGACAAATGTGTCAGAATTTAGAACCACGGTCTGATAAATATTAGCTGTTTCCTCCTCTTTTTCTCTTTCTCTTCTTTTCCTCCTCCATCATCATTATCATCACCTTATCATTATTTGTTTTACTGGGAACTGAACCCAGGGCCTTCACACTGAGCTATGTCCCCAGTTCTTTCTATTTTTTCTTTTTTCGAGCAGGGTCTTGCTAAGCTACTCACTGGCCCAGGCAGGGCTTGAGTTTGCAGCTCTCTCGCCTCAGCCTCCCTGCTGGGGTTCCAGCTGTGCGCTACCTCCCCCAGTTAGCATCTGCATATTATTTAAGAGCCGAGATTCATGCTAATTTCTTAGCCTGTACCTCTAGCCAATGGGTGGGTTCAAACCACAAAGGCCAAACTGACTCTAATAGTTCTTTTGTAAAGTAGAATTTGTGGCAATGAAGTATATGTGGTCACAAAACTGATGTCTCAGCCTGGGAATCGAGCCAGGAGCTAGTGGCTGCTGCTTGCCACGTGCCTCTTTCCAGAGAGAGAGAGAGCGTAGAGTTAGCATTCGCTGCAGCACAGACCACCCGAACACACAGCTCATGGCTTTAATAGCTGTGTGTTCTCTCTTGGCCGTCTGGGCTGAGTTTAGCAGGCTGGTTCTTCTGCTGGCTTTGGGAGCTTGCTCATGTGGCTCCAGTCCACTGGGAGGGTACTCAGGCTGGACAGTCCAGCATGGCTTCATTCATGCATCTGCAGAGGGCAGGCTGGGGGCTGTTTCCCTGTGTGGGCCCTCTAACCAGCTGGCTCATACAGACCCATTTCCATAAGTGGACACCGGCTTGCTGGGAAAACAGAGCTTAGCCAGGGCTCCACGGTAGCCAAGCCTCTGTTTGTGTGGTGGTTGAACTCTGATTTGACAGATAGTGCAACACAGACGCCGTTATGGATGGCGAGAGCTGCCTGGTACTGTGCGGGCTTCTCCCACCCATGTGGTACATACACCTTTGATGGTTAAGTAGTTTGGCATCGAGTTTCTGATGTCTGTCTAAACCTTGAAGTTATGGCTGAGGGTGGTGTGGTGACGCACACCTCTAAAACCAGTGCTCTGGGAGGCTGAGGCAGAGCACTGCAAGTTGCCAACTTGGGCAGTTGAGCGTTGTGAGACTCTTGCTGTCCCCCAGCCACCCCCCGGGGTGCCTGTCTTTCCGTGTATCCCTACACTGGCTCCTTCTGCCTGGGGACTGTGTTGCCCTTCCCCGTACTATTGTCATGGTTGTCTGGGGATCGATGGGGCACTCACAGCTGTCCCTCTGTCTCTCTCTCAGCTCTGCTGGAGTGGCATAGAGGAGGTGTCTTGTCTGGGGATCGATGGGGCACTCACAGCTGTCCCTCTGTCTCTCTCTCAGCTCTGCTGGAGTGGCATAGAGGAGGTGTCTTGTTCCTTTGCTCTAAGGAAGGGCCTGCTAGCAAGGTGGACTTCTCTTTTTTAAATTTTTATTTATTTATCCATCTATTTATGTGGTACAGGGTCTCACTATGCAGCTCCGACTTGCAGTGATCCTCCTGTCTCAGCTCCCCAGAGCTGGGATTACAGGTGTGCGCCACCATGCCCCATTTCAGGGCAGGCACAGCACGTGGCATCAGGGATCAAACTCGGGTCCTTATGCTTGCCAGGCAGGCACTTAGACCACCAAGCTATCTCCCCAGCCCAGACTTCCCTGTCTTATTCACCATATCCCTGCCTGTGCTCATAAATATCCATTCATGACTGAGCTGCACCAGTGGGGCCACACCCTGGCTGAGTGACTCTGGGATCCACGCACTGGGGACAAGTGGGTAGCACAATAGCAAGCTCACTGTCCCTCAGCACAGTCCTGGCCAGTGCCTGCACCTTCTGTATCTCTCAGGCCCTGCGACAGCTGACTACCCTCCTCCATTGGGAATCTGTGCTGCTCCCTGGAACTCTTGAGCAGGTGCCAGGGACCCGGCCACCCTGCTTGGTGGGTGACCTTGGTGGTTTCGTCCAGCTTGGCCTGGGTGTGTGTGCAGGAGAGTGTGTGTGTGTGTGTGTGTGTGTGCGCGTGTGCATGCATGAATGTGTGTCCAGGGCAGTGGGACAGGCTCTTCTGGCATGGTCTGTGAGGGGCAGCAGTTCCCATCATAGAAGCAGAAGGTTGAGGCGTTATTTGATGCATGTCCAGCAGAGGGCAGTGGAGGGCTGCATCTCCCCTGGCCAGTCTGTACTGTGCAGAGGAGGTGACTTGCCACGACTTGCACGAGGGGACCCTGGAAGAAGTCACAGTTGGGGTCCCTGGGTGAGCCGAGTGGAAATGGCTTTCAGTGCCCAGGAGGATGATGAGTCTTTCTGGCGAAGGCCAGAGTCCCCATGCAAGGGGGCCCTGTGCTTGCTAGAGATGGCCTCGTGCATGGCCAGCTGTCCCCTGTGACGAGTGTCCCCCAGTGGATGCCAAGTGTCTAACCATGGGCAGCCATGCATTCAGCCATGGGGGCCGAAGGGGGCCCTGAAGCCTGTGGTTGAGCAGGCGATGTGCGTAGCTGTGTGACCCCCATGGGCAGTTAGTGTTTCCTCGAGAAGGGCCACATGTGTGCCTATGTACAGCGGCCACTGCCCCTTCTGCTCCTCTATGGCCTGTCACCAGGAAGTGCCATCACCAGGAATGGCAGCTGAGTGACATCTGACCTGGGCTTCTCCAGTTCCCCTGAAGCTCATACAGTGTGCCTCTGGGGACACTGAGGAGCGGAGGGACCTCAGGTGGCCGTAGAGGTGACGGCCTCTTCACCCTGCAGGCTGAGGCCCCGGAAGGAGCCGGGCACCTATGCACTGTCCCTGGTCTACGGGAAGACCGTGTACCACTATCTCATCAGCCAGGACAAGGCTGGCAAGTACTGCATCCCCGAGGGCACCAAGTTCGACACCCTGTGGCAGGTAGAGCCATGCACTGCCCTGGGGCATGCGGGCACAGGTGCCCTGGCCCCCTGCCTGATGCCCGCTCCCCGCAGCTGGTGGAGTACCTGAAGCTGAAGGCTGACGGGCTCATCTACTGCCTGAGGGAGGCCTGCCCCAACAACAGCATGGAGGGTGAGCCCCGAGTCATGCCTGGGTGGGGTGGGTCCAGGGACCCCAGCCCTCATTGTCCTCTCTGCCCCCCCAGAGACCACCGCTCCTACGCTTCCTGCCCACCCCTCCACGTTCACCCATGTGAGTCAGGGTTTCTCAGTGCTGAGGTTGGGGCTGGGCTAACTGGATGGGAAGGGGGTCCCCCACATGTCCCTGGGAGTCCTTGCTGGCCCTGCTCACTGTTTTTGATCCTGTGACCTTTAGCCCCAGAGACGTGTAGACACCCTCAACTCTGATGGATACACCCCAGAACCAGGTGAGCTGGCCAGGTGTAAGTGGGGGGCCTTGTGCTTAGCGGGGTGTGGCTCTCCAGCCCTGTGGGGCTCGGTGGGAGGCTGAGGCCGGCCTGCAGGGGCTGACGCAGCTGACTCTGTGACCTGTGCTTCTGCCATTGCGCCTGCACTTGTGCACCTGGCTTGTGTGCTGCTGTGGCCCCTACACCTGGGAGCTACGCACCTGCACGTACCAGCCGTGCCTGGCCACACCCGCCGTGAGCACTCTTGCGCCTCCCGCGGCTGGCACACACCTGGCAGCCTTGCTCGGAGCCGCTCCTCCCTACCCCTGCCCCGTGTTCACACTGCCTGTGTGCCCAGCACGCCTGGCGCCTACAGACAAGCCACGGCCGATGCCCATGGACACGAGTGTGTACGAGAGTCCCTACAGTGACCCCGAGGAGCTCAAGGACAAGAAGCTCTTCCTGAAGCGCGAGAACCTGCTCGTGGCCGACATTGAACTTGGCTGCGGCAACTTCGGCTCAGTGCGCCAGGGCGTCTATCGCATGCGCAAGTAGGACTGCCTGGGTGGGGCAGGCTGTGCCAGAGGGGGCCTTGGGAAGCTGGGGACTCAGGAGAGTGGGTGAGAAGATGCAGGCCTGGGCAGGGGTGCTTGGGGGGCTGAGCAGCTGCCGCAGGGGCCTGGCCAGAACGGATGCGAGGACAGGCAGGGGCCGTTGGCTGGGGCTCCCTGGGACCTGGGTGTGGGAAGCCGTCCTCAGTGGGGGATCCGGCTTTGGCTCACACCCACCTCTGGGTAGGAAGCAGATTGACGTGGCCATCAAGGTGCTGAAGCAGAGCACAGAGAAAGCGGACAAGGACGAGATGATGCGGGAGGCGCAGATCATGCACCAGCTGGACAACCCCTACATCGTGCGGCTGATCGGCGTGTGCCAGGCTGAGGCGCTCATGCTGGTCATGGAAATGGCGGGCGGTGGCCCGCTGCACAAGTTCCTGGTTGGAAAGAGGTGAGCCCTGGAGCACGGGTGCGGGGAGGGGGCTCGCTCAAGACCCCTAGCACCCTGGCCCTGACCCCACGCCCCTGCTGGAGCACAGCTGCCACCCTCCTGTGTCCCTGAGGGGGGGTCATCAGGTTGGGCCAAGCGGCTCCTATGAGTTCATGCCCACATAAAGCGCTTCCAGTATATCTGGCTCAGCTGGCAAGAGCTTTATAGCAGGAGCCCCTTCACCCTGCCTGGATTCTCCAGGCCAAGTTCATGCCCGTGGGAAGTTGCTCAGGGTCACCTCTGTGACCCAACGCGGGGCAGTGAATAGTAGCCCTACTTGCTTTCGTATCCATGGTTTTATATTTTAAAGGGTTAAATATGAAAGAAAACCCCCAGAGTATGTGACAGAGGCCGTGGGTTGGCAGAAGGTGCATGCGTGCTCCATGGCCCAGGGTAGAATTGTGAGCCGTTTCATCCGTGTCTCCACCCTGCACACTCTGCAGGCTGCTGCGGGTGATAGCGCACGCTCCCGGGCACGCATGCTGCGGGCGCCTGGCCCTGCCTTCTGACCCCGGTGGATGGCACCTGCTGTGCGGGCTGCCTGTCCCCCTGACCCGCATCCTCCCCAGGGAGGAGATCCCCGTGAGCAACGTCGCCGAGCTCCTGCACCAGGTGTCCATGGGCATGAAGTACCTGGAGGAGAAGAACTTCGTGCACCGCGACCTGGCGGCCAGAAACGTCCTGCTGGTCAACCGGCACTACGCCAAGATCAGCGACTTTGGCCTCTCCAAGGCCTTGGGTGCCGACGACAGCTACTACACGGTGAGTCCCTGCCTGTGGTTCCAGGGGTGGGGCGGGGTGGGGTGGGCGGAACGTCCCTGAGTCCCTCCCTGAGTCCCCCCTGAGTCCCCTCGGCCTAGCCACGTCTCTCCACCCCAGGCCCGCTCTGCAGGGAAGTGGCCCCTCAAGTGGTACGCCCCCGAGTGCATCAACTTCCGCAAGTTCTCCAGCCGCAGCGACGTGTGGAGCTACGGGATCACCATGTGGGAGGCCTTCTCCTATGGCCAGAAGCCTTACAAGGCAGGCGGGCAGGCGGGCGGGGACAATGTGGGGCAGCGGGCAGGGGCAGGGGAGCGGGAGGCGCCTTCTCTCACACTGCCTGGGCCTGGTCAGTAGAAGATGAAGGGCCCCGAGGTGCTGGAGTTCATCAAGCAGGGCAAGCGGATGGAGTGCCCGGCCGAGTGCCCGCCCGAGATGTACGCGCTCATGAGCGACTGCTGGATCTACAAGTGAGTGCGGGGGTGGGGCAGCCCGTGGGACCCACGCCTGGGCCTGGCGCCCAGCCATTAGCAGCGCTTGGCTCGCGTGTGTCAGCCCACGCAGAGGTCTGTGCCCAGTCATGTGGAGCCCTTAGGCCTCACCCAGCATGAGACCTCCTTCTTGGGCATGCGACGGTGCCTAATCCCTTGGCCCCCCCAGCCAGGCGCTCTGCACCTGGGCACCCAGCTAGGCCAGCATCGAGTACCCAGGCCTCACATATCCATCCCCACCACAGTCTGCTCGAAGCCTGGTACCCGCATCCTAGCGCCAGCCATCTCTACCTCACCGATGGTGTCACCCTCCCTTGGTTCCTGGGCTCCATAGTTGCTGCTCCAACGTCTGGGGACTCATTTCTCCAGGGACTCTGTCCGTCAGCAACACCAGGGTCCCAGGGCCCTCACCCCAACACTTCCGTTAGCTAGCGGTCTCCTTGTCCAGGGGCCCATTCACATCTGGGGAGCCCCATGAGCCCAGCACAGCCAAGCTCCATGCAAAGCCCCCCGCAGGCTGAAACTGGGGGTGGAGGGTGGTCAGTGCCGGGTCTGCACCCTACAGGTGGGAGGACCGCCCCGACTTCCAGACGGTGGAGCAGCGCATGCGGACCTATTACTACAGCCTGGCGAGCAGAGCCGGAGGGTCCCCGGAGGGCGCACAAGGGCCCAAGGGTGCGTGTGTCTGACCTCTGGCCATGCGGAGCCCGGGACCTCAGCCTGACCTTGGTGCTCTGGGCCTCGGGCTGCCTCAGGACTCTGGCTCTGGGGCCCAAGGGGAAGGCTGGGGTGCTAGGCCATCGAGGCGTCAGTCACTAGAATGAACTCAGCTTCTCTTTTGCCTGGGCCCCTCATCTTTCTGGGGTGAAGCTGGCCCAGATGTCCTGGAGTGGGCACTGGAAGGAGTGGGTGGGAAGTGCCCAGTGCCCCAAAGTGGCTTCTCCCCTTCTCTGCGTGGAGAGCGTCTTCAGGAAGAGCAGGGGAACACCAGGTGTGTGGGGGGGCCAAAGGGCTGAATGCACTGCCTCAGTTTCCCTGCTCAGCAGCCTGCCCAGCTGCTCCCACCTTCCCCTCTGGCCTCAGGCAAAGCTGTGGTCTTTGTCACTTGCTGCTCCAAGGGTCAGCTCAGCCCTGCTCACAAGAGTCCTTGTACTGCTGCCTCAGTTTCCCCACACTGGAAATGGGGTTGTTGGAACACAGGCCCTAGCAGAGGACTGAAAGGCAGCCAGGACCCTGCACTGCGTTTCTGAGCTGCCCCCTCCTGAGGGGGACAGACGCCACCCCAGTGCCTTGCCAGTCCCTCATTCTCAGGGACCGAGCATTTGCTCTGGGGCAGCGTGTGACCCACATCAGCCAATGAGAGGTGAGCTTCACTGAGGTCCTTTGTATTTATGGTGTGGAGCCAGGAGACCTGGAAGCCGGAGCTGTTTTGTGGGACCATGAGAGTGGGGGTAATGGGGGCGCAGAGCCCGAGACTACGGAGGGGACCTGCACCTTGGGGACCTGTAAATACGGTGTGACGCCAGGAGGCCAGCCAAGCGCAGACCTCGCCATCTATTATTAGGTTTTAGTAATTTGGGGGAGGGGGGTAGTAATTTAAATGTCAATTAATTTAGCACATTTTGCTACTTTTCTTTCAATGACCTCCATGGAAGCCGACGAGGGCAGGAATGCAGTTACTCCGTGTGCGTGGGGTGCTGGGACGCTCGGGGTGTTGGAGGCCTGGGAACAGGCCTGCCTGCTGGGCTGCTGTCAGACCGCAGAGCACAGCTGATTGCAAAGATAAAGACGTGGAACTCAGACTGCGCCAAGCCTCTCACCGTTGGTGACCTCCTGGCAGTTTTACGTGATTAAAATGTAATATACCCGTGCCTAAATGTTAAAGCAAACATTATTTTTTAATTACTTGC
Source organism: Capromys pilorides (assembly GCA_004027915.1). Classification (NCBI taxonomy): domain Eukaryota; kingdom Metazoa; phylum Chordata; class Mammalia; order Rodentia; family Capromyidae; genus Capromys; species Capromys pilorides. The sequence continues at coordinate 14,595 of PVKN010001194.1, read as the reverse complement.
CTTAAAAACCAATAAATGAAGGAAAGTCACACCAGCCGTGTGATTCAATGGCTTTCTGAGTTCCTCTGTTTGCAGATAGCTCGGTTTTATTAGAGTTCACTTGTAACTGGATGACGATTTATGTTATTGCATAAACTATACTGGAGAGTAAATGCATCTTTACTGCAATTTCTTTGATGTTCATTATCATTCGTTCTGTTTCATGATTATTGCTGAAAACAGTGTGATTTCATAGGTAGTGATTCACTCTGGTTATCAAAATATTTCACTGGGAACCCAGAGGCTTCGCAGGGCTGTAGAACGGACCTAGGAAAATGGTGCAGTTCCACACATGACCATGAGGTGGCGCTGCTGCAAACCCAGGGCAGCCCGGTTGCCTGCGGAATCTCCGACTACAGTACTGAGCGTTCGTGCCGCACGCTTTCCTTTCACCCTAAGCAGCTCCAAGTTCTCTCTTGCCTCCCTTCCTATAACCTCTGCGGGAACGCATCGCATCCTATCCGGCTGAAGTCTGCTGGGAAGCTCACACCCTGCGACAGACTTGGCCCAGTTTCCCTGGGGTGGGGTGAGTTTTTTAACCGGTTGGGGATCTGTGGGTAGGTTTCCTGGAAAGAGTAAATCAGGTCAAGGGCTAGAAAATCTCAGGGGTAGCTGAGGGCAGCAAGGGCGTGTGAGCAGGAGCGTTCTGGGGGTAAAGAGAGACACTCTCTCCCTTTCCTCTGCCCTGGGAGGTGGAGCCGGTGGCTCAGGCGCCTGCAAGGCCCCAGCGGTTGGGCCAGAGCTCTTCCTCCTCTCCTACCCTCCCTGGGGACCTCTGCCCAGTGGGCCCCTGGCTTTCCGTCCCTAGCAGACACAGGCTGTCGGGGGTGGGGTGGGGGGTGGAGGGGTGGTGAGGTCTGCCCTGGAGGAGAAGCCATGAGCTGCAGGCCAGGGTTGTCACCTTTAAAACCCACCAGGGATAGGGTGTGTTGGTGCACACCAGCAACCATCCCACTCAGGAGGCTGAAGCAGGGAGGTGCCACAGGGCCAAGGCAGCCTTCGTCTCAGGAAACAAACCATAAGCCCTGATGACCCAGAGGCTGATGGGACCACGTGGGTTCTCTGGGACTAGGTGACAGGACAGCAGGCTTGTGCACAGGGATGGAGCTGACTGCACACCAGGACGTTCAAGAGGCTGCGGTGTTCAGGGACCCTGTCAAGCCCCTTACCCCTCCACTCTCCTGTCCTCTCCTTTCTGATCTCAATAGTGTCGTAGGCAGCTGAGTTATATACAAATATTATAGGCAGTCAGACAGGGCCAGGCCCTCAAGGACGACATGGAAGACAAGGTGACTTTCCAACTAGAGACAGACACTCGTCTGCCATGGGCCAGATCTTAAGACAAGTAAACAGAAGCAACTATATACTTCCTTAAGGGTGGGCATCAGGGATCGATATGCTAAATAAGTATCAATCACCTTGAAAGAGCCTGGAAAGAGTCATGAGCCCAAGCTCAATAGGTGATACTCTTGCCCGCTTGCTACGTGACTTGCCTTCCCACTGGATCTTGATTTTAATCTATTTTACCTCAGCAATGGTGCTTGCGATCTCATTGATTAACCATAGTCTTTGTCCCACCTCATACCCACCTAAGCGAGTCCCCATGTCTTCTCTATAAAAGTCCCTGGAAGTGACAGCTTCGGGGGGGACATCCACTCAGGACCCCCTTTCCTGTCCCTCTCTTGGACAGGAGCTTTCTTTCTTTTAATAAATCTATTCTGCTCATAACCTCCCTTTGTTCCTAAAATTCATTCGTTGGTTTTAGAGAACACGAACTCTTCAGGTTGGGGATCATTTTCTCCTGCATTAATAGCTTCCTCCTCCGTCCCTTTGTGTCCAGGGTGCTCTGTGGTCTCAGGCTCTGTCTCTCTCTGTGTCCTGGTCCTGCCCTCATCTGTCTGTCCATCTGTCTGTGGTCCCACAGGTCTCCTCTGTGGGCATAAGAGCTGCCTCACCCTGAGGCTCTGTCCTCTGCTTTGGGGTGGGGGGGGTCTGCTCCCGTAACACTGGCTGCCCTGGAGACAGGAGGACTCCAGGCTCCAGGCCTGAGTCTGGCGGTTCTGGCTGCAGCCACTGCTCCTGCTGGCCCTTGCTCTGTGTCCCCCACCCGTAGGCCCTGGACCCTGCCCACTTCTGTGGTTGTCCCCTCTGTACCCTGGAGTGCTCCCATGGTTTGGCTGCTGATGCCACCCTTGCTGGACCACTGATTCTCGCCCTCACTGATGCAGAGACCCAGCCTTGGGCTGCTCTCTGGAGGCCCTGTCACTGTCACCTTTGTATAACCACCTGCCAGGACCTGGGGTGTCCTGTGTGGTTCTGAGAGCAGGGCTTTAGTGACAGCAGGGCAGGAGGGCTCATTGCTGGGAGACGTCCAACAGGACAGGGCCATCAGGGTCGGCCTTGCAGGCCTGGCTGTCACAAAGCTCTGGGTGTTGCACATAAGGGTGAACACAGGGCTGGCGCCATGGCTGTGGAGAGCCTGGTTGCTGGACCCTGTTCAGGGCAGCAGCAGCAGCTGGGCTGGGAAAAGCTCAGCTGTCAAGCCAGGCATGGTGGCGCACGCCTGTGATCCCAGCACTTGGGAGGCTGAGGCAGGAGGATTGATGTGAGTTCGAGACCAGCCTGGGCTACAAAAGCGAGCTCAAGACCAGCCTGAACTGCATAGTGAGACCCTGTCTCAAAAAGACAAAAAAAAAAAAAAAAGCTCAGCTGTCGGTGTTGCTATCACTCAGCCCTGTCTCTGTGACACAATACTAGAGAACATCAATTTACAGAAGGTTACAGGGGGCCACGGCATCTGCACTGGCGGGGGATCGCATGGTGGACAAGGCTGCTGGAGCCAGGGTGACAGGAAGCAGAGACTCCGGGACAAGAAGACCTTGTAGGGCACACTGGGGGACCTGTTCCTCCACCAGGCTGCCCCTGCGGTCTCTACTGCCTGCCACAAGGCTCCCACCTAGAGCCCCCCGACAGGCTGACCCTTGATGAGGTGGCACCCACGTGCCCTAGTCGGCTCTGCTGAGCCTGCGGAGTGTGGACTTGGGGACCGTTTGCATCAGGGGCTCAGTGCCTGCCGCAGGTGTCATGCGCTGCTCCCAGGAGGTGGTGGCTGTACGCAGCGTCGGGGCAGCCGGAGGCCAGCCCGGCCTCTGCCTCCTGGTCTGTGTGCTCAGCTCTGTCAGGGGCTCAGGTTCTTGCACACACAGGAGGAGGCGTGGCTTCCATCCCTCTGGGTGCCTCTGGGTCACTTGGTAAAGGAGGCTGGACTTGCGTCTCAGTATACTCCCCTTGAGTGTCTTTTGTTTTTCCAGAGCTGGAGATGGAACCCAGGGCTCGTGGACCCCCCGGGAGCCCTCCTCACTCAGATGCACCCCATATCTCTTTCCTGAAACTTTGAGGCTGGGCCCACAGGACCTGAGGCAGGCCTGAGGCTGTGAGGTGCCCGATTCCAGCCACAGGGGCCCTCCCTGGGCACCGGGAGGGCTGTGGGGACTGGCGGAGGGCCAGTTTAGAGCGGCGTGGGCGGGGAGCACTAGGCAGAGAGTATAGCTGTGTCGGGACCCGCAGCTGGGAGCGTCTGCTCGGGCACAGCGGCAGGTCGCAGGTCGTGGGACGGTGTGGGCCTGCGCTCAGAGCCAGGTGCAGAGGCAGCTCGAACACGGGTGTGCGTGTGTGTGTGTGTGTGTGTGTGTGTGTGTGTGTGTCAGCGGAGAGCTTGAAGTCTACAACATAAAATAACTCAGAGAACATATAAGGAGCCCCTGTAACTCAACAATGAAAAGACAGTCCGATTGAAAACTGCAAAGCGCTCAGCTACATCCTCCTGCAGAGAAGATTCACGAATGGCCAGGAAGCACACGGGAAAGACGCTCATTAATGTGCATTCGTCTGCAAAGGAATGAAAACCAAAGGCAAAAGGAAAGACCACTCCACTCCTCCTGGAGCGGCTGCCGCAAGCACACGCTGCCAAGTGTTGTGAGATGCAGACAAATAGGGACACGCGGGCACTGCCGGGGGAAGCCACGGGGACAGCGCCCGTGGGAAGCGCTCGGGGCCTCCTTGGAGAGCTAACGGTTGAGTTAATGCTCCTGCTTTTAAGTATAAGTCTAAAAATAATTAAAAACAAGGACTCAGATTTTCATATATCAATGTTCAAGGTGGAATTATTATTTGTTTGCTTGTTTTTTTGTTTTTTTTTGCGGGACCAGGGATTGAACTCAGGGCCTTGCACTTGCCAGGAAAGCTAGAATTATTATTATTACTATTATTATTATTATTAATTTAGTACAAGGTCTGCAGGGTCTCACTGCACGTATTAGACTCATAGTGATCCTCTGCTTTCAGTCCCTCAAGGGCTGGGATTACAGGCCCACGCACATCACCACGCCTAGTCTCATTAACCACCATCTCAGCGTGCTCTAGGGGCGGGGCTGGCACAGCACACCGGGGATCGAACCCCGGTCCCTGCATCTGCCTAAGCAGGTGCTTTAGTCTGCTGAGCTATCTGGGCAGCCCTGGAATTATTATTATTTTTTATTTCATGGAAAAAAGATAAAACAAAATTTCATAACGAAGTACTAGGAGAATAATAACAGTAAACACATTGCATATTACTATCTTTAAATAGTTACTCTGAGTACAAGTTATGGGCATACAAATTCTCCAATCAATGTAAGTATAAACCTTCCTTTTCTATGAACTAAGAGACACTAATAGTATAACTTGCATTTTTTCTCTTTTCCCTTCTTTTCTTTCCCTTTTCTCCCATACTAGATTCTTTTTCCTTTTAAATAGTTTCTTCCCATTTTTCAATATCTATTGTACATTTTATTTTACTTATTTATTTATTTATTTATTTATTTATTTTTTGCAGTACCAGGGATTGAACTCAGGACCTTGCACTTGCCAGCCAGTCAAGCGCTTATTCTACTGAGCTATCTTCCCAGTCCCTCTATTGTACATTTTAGACTTTATTTATTCTTTCAGCTTCTCACACCAGGGAGACAATATGATGTTTACACATGGGAGCCTGATTGATTTCACTGATGAGTATAGTTTTAGAAAAAATATGAGTAGAAAAGATGTGTCGTCCATGCTGGGCGTGGTGGCGCACACCTGTAATCCCAGCACTTGGGAGGCTGAGGCAGGAGGATCGGTGTGAGTTCAAGACCAGCCTGCGCTACAAAAGTGAGCTTAAGGCCAGCCTGAACTGCATAGAGAGACCCTGTCTCAAAAAGACAAAAACAAACAAACAAAAAAGATGTATTGTCTTGTCCCAAGACTGCCTCTGGGGTTGCATCCATTTACCTGTGAAAGTCTCTAGTATATCATTGCTTATGACGGAGTAGTGCTCCATTGCAGAAAAATACCACATCTTTTTATCCATTTTTTGACTGATGGGCATTGGGGCTGTTTCCAGGATTTAGCTATTACAAAGTGAGCTGCTATAGGGCCAGCGAGATGGCTCAGCGGTCTAAAGCACCTGCTTAGGCAACCACAGGAACTGAGGTTTGATCCCCAGCACCACATGCTGCGCCAGCCCCACCACCAGGGCAGGCTGAGCCAGCCGTAACATAAATAAAGTTTCTCCTTAAAAACAAACAAACAAAAAACAAAGTGAGCTGCTATAAACATGGCTGCAATTATGTCACTGTCATAATGTTTTTAATTCTTCTGGGAAGATACTCAGAAAGGGAATAGCTGGGTCAAATGGAACCTCTAATCCTAGGTTGTTTTTTGTTTTTTTTTTTTATAATGTATTTAGTACAGAGTCTACAGGGTCTCACTACACAGATCACGTTGTAGTGATCCTCCTGTTTTTAGCCTCCCGAATGCTGGGATTATAGGCCTGCGCCACCACACCCAGTCTTATTTGCCTTCTCAGCATGCACCAGGGGCAGGGCCAGCTCAATCGTAGTTTTTTGAGGCATCTCCACACTGATTTTGACAGTGATGGTACCATTCTACTCTCTCACAACAGTGGACAAGGTTTTTTTTTCTTTTCTTTTCTATATAGCCCATAAGCATTCGTCATTGGTTGATTTCTTAATGGTAACCATTTTTTTTTTTTTAATTTGTATCTCTCAAATGACCAACGAAATGATGTTAAACATTTTTTCATATATTTACTTGCCATTTGTATTTCTTCATTTGAGAAGTGTGTATTCATCTCAGATGCCCATTTTTGCACTGGGTCTTTGAGTGGGGGGCTGTCTGATTCTTTTCATTTTTTGTATGTTCTATGTAGAAGTCTTTTGAGGGACAGTTGGCTGAAATTTTTTCCTGTTCAGTGAGCTGTCTTTTCATTCTGTTGGTGATTTCTTTAGATGTGCAAAAGCTTTTTAATAAGATGAGGTTCCAGTTGATCCTTCAAAGTACTTCTCTTGAAGTTTGGTTTTTGTTCATGAACTCTCTATCCCTTTGCCCTCAAGACTTCTACCTACTTTCTCTTTTAGTAGGTTGAGTGTTTCTGTTTTAATATTTAGATCTTTGATCCATTTTTTACCTTAGTTTAGTGCATGGTGATAGACATGGGTTTGTTTAGTCTTTAGCATACAGAGAGCCAATTTTTCCAGCACCTCTTGTCGAAGAGTCTGTCTTTCTTCCAGTGAGCATGTTTGGGTGTTTTGTCAAAGATAAGGTGGCTGAGTGTGTTTGGAGTTGTGTCTTCATTTTCTAATCTGTTCTACTGATCTTCAGGTCTGTATGTGTGTGTGTGTGTGTGTGTGTGTGTGTGTGTTTGCTAGTACCATGCTGATTTCATCATAGTAGCTTTGCAGATAATTTCAAGTCAGGGATTATGATACTTCTAATGCAGAGTTATTGGCAAATGGCACAGGGATGCAAAAACCCAAGACCTTCAACTGATGAATAGATAAGATATAGCATAAACACAATGAAATATTATTTGACCATGAAAATGAAATTGTCACAAGCTACAGTAGGGGTGGACTTTGAAAACATTATGTTACAGGCCAGGGAGATAGCTCTGTGACACAAGTGCCTGCCTGGCAAGTGCAAGGTTCTGAGTTCAAACTCCAGTCCTGCCAAAAAAAAAAAAAAAATAATAATAATGAAAACATTATGTTAAGTGATATAAGCCAGGAACAAAGGATAAATATTATTTTATTCACTTATGTCAAATATCTGAACCATGAAATGTTGGAAACAGAAAACAGAAGTTGACAGAATCTGAGGGAACAGAGTGGTAGGTTATGCCCTGAATGCAGACTGCTAAATTATCATGGTCCTGAACCTACATGGCTGAATCCCCAAAACAACAGCTCGTCTTCCCAATAGCCACTTCCTTCTTCCCCACTCCAGCCCTGGATAAACTCTTACCTTTCCCACCCACACAAGGGATCCTCCAATCAGCTCCTAGTGCGTCACTGAACCCGCCCCTCAAGCTCCGCCCCTAGAAAAGGTCTTGAAGTCTCAGAGGATCTGCCTGTCTGAGGTCAGAGGATCTGCCAGTCTCTCTGTCCTGGGTCCCCTCCATGTCTTCAGATTTATTAAAGGCTCCTTCCACCTAGTTCTGCTGCTTTTCTGCTGTGCCCCTGCTGCCGCTGCCATCGCTGCTGATAAAACCTGACACAGAGAATGAGGAATGTTGGTTAATATGTGTAGAATTCCTGTCTGAGGTGACAGAACTGAGTTTTGGCAGTAGCTGACGGCCACAAAGTAACACTGTGCATTCAATCAGAGACACTAAATTGTTTTTTGTTGTTGTCTTTTTGAGACAGGGTCTTACTGTGCAGTTCAGGCTGGCCTTGAGCTCACTTTGTAGCCCAGGCTGGTCTCGAACTCGCACTGATCCTCCTGCCTCAGCCTCCCAAGTACTGGGATTACAGGCCTGCGCCACCACGCCCAGCTTTTTTTTTTTTTTTTTTTTCTTTGTCTCTAAATTGTATATTGAAAGATCACTAGATGAGTAAACTTGTAACTAATTTGAAAACTAGAATACACATTTACTCTGTGTTGTGTAAGTCCAGTGAGTGGCAAGACAAGGCGGGTCTCCTGGATAGAGCAACACCTAGTGCTGCACTTAGGGTTCACTAGGGCCACAGATTTACTGCAAAATCTGACTATGGCTGCCTGTGGAACGAGGGGAGGAAGAATGCAGAGTGGTCCTCTGCGCCTGAGTTAAGGATCCAGCGAAGGTCAAGGGCGGGAGCTCACTGCAGTCTTGTGTGAGTGGGGAGGAGTCCTCCCCTCCCCCGAGCGTGAGGGAACTGGAGACTGGGGTCCCAAGGCAATGGCTCACACTTTTTTTCTTTTAATTTTATTTGTTTATTTATTTGTTTGCTTGTTTTGTTTATTTCTTTATTTATTTTGAGGCTGGCTCAGCCTGCCCTGGTGGTGGCGCTGGCGCAGCAAGTGGTGCCGGGGATCGAACCGCAGTCCCTGCAGCTGACTGAGCTTTCCTAAGCAGGCGCTTTAGACCACTGAACCATCTTGCTGGCCCCAATGGCTCACACTTTACTGTGGACTGATCAGGTGTAGTCTCCCAAAAGAAGGGACAGAGAAGATCTAAGTAAAAGAGTGAAATGGTATGATTTTAGGTCTCTCACCAGGCTCAAAGCCCTCTACCACAAATGAGATTCTCTAGAGGCCGAGACAAGGATCCCCTCTGGGCAGGCTGCATTTATGTAGCTATCAAAAGAGGGCAGGGGAATGCTGAAGAAAGGCAGAGCTGCCCCCAGGACGCTCCAAGTAAGAGAAGTTAACTCAGGAGAACTGTGTCATCGCCAGGAAGGTCTCCACCCAGGAGCGAGATGCCCGCAGCTACAGCCTTTATCTAGTTAACCGGGGATGGAGCCAGGTGTTCCTAGCGGACACCTTGTCTTGTCCTTTGGAGCATCAGGGCCTTCACAGGACTCAGCCAGGACCAGTAGACATAGGGGAACGAAGCTCCCAATCTGAAAGATACCCGGGCTGAGTTTGTGTTCTCTAAAACCAAAGAATGAAATTTAGAACAATGAGGTTAAGAGCAGAATATATTTACTGGGGGAAAGAAGGCTTCTGTCTGAGAGAGGGACAGAAGGGGACCAGAGCAGGTTGTCTGGGAATCTGCTGTTTCTAGGGATTTTTAAAATTTTTTTGTTTAATATTTTTAGTACAGGGTCTACAGGGTATACAGGGTCTCATTACACAGATCGGAATCATAGTGATTCTCTTGTTTTCAGCCTCCTGAGTGCTGAGATTACAGGTGCATGTCATAGGCAGCTGAATTAGATAGAAATATTATAGGCACTCAGACAGGGTCAGGCCTTCAAGGATGATATGGAAGACAAAGTGACTTTACAACTAGAGACAGACACTCCTCCACCGTGGGCCAGATCTCAAGACAAGAGTAAATAAATACAGCTACATACTTCCTTAAGGGTGGCATCAGGGATTGATATGCTAAATAAGTACAATCACCTTGAAAGAGCCTGGAAAGAGTCAGGAGCCCAAGTTCAATAGGTGGTGGTCTTGCCCGCTTGCTACATGACTTGCTTTCCCATTGGATCCCAATTTTAGTCAATTGTACCTGAGCAATGGTGCTTGTGATCTCATTGGTTGACCATAGTCTTTGTTCCCCTCATACCCACCTAAGTGAGTTCTCACATCTTCTCCACAACCTTAGACCTGCCTCACCACATGGTTTTCCTCTATAAAAGTCCCTGGAAGAGACAGCTTTCAGGGGACACCCACTCGGGACCCCCTTCCTGTCTCTCTCTTGGACAGGAGCTTTCTTTCCCTCAATAAATATGTTCTACCCATTACCTCCGTTTGTTCCTAAAATTCATTCTTCGGTTTTAGAGAACACGAACTCGTCCCAGGGTACTTTTCAGGTTGGGGATCAGTTTTCCCTGTATCATTAGGAGGTTCCCTATTGGAGGTCACCCACCCCAGATCAGTTTTTTCTCTCTGCATCATGCACACCACCATGCCCTGTCTCAATCACCTTTTCAGCGCACCCCGGGGGTGGGGCCGGCACGTCTAGGGATTTTTACAGAGCCAAACCACACGGTGAGGCGGGTCTAAGGTGGAAAACATGGGAACTCACACATGAAGTGGGACAAAACTATGGTCGGCCAATAAGACTACAAGTACAATTACTCAGCTAAAGTTGATTAAATTGGGATCAAATGGAAAAGTAAGACACTCGTGAATATGGAATAGGGACTCTTCCTGTTGGGGGTTGGGTTAGTGACTTTCTGGTTCTTTCAAGATGATTGATACCTATTTAGAATGTTGATCCCTGATGTCCATCTCTAGGGAAGTATGTGGCTGCGTTTGTTTATTCTTTTGTCCTGAAGTCTGGCCCCCTACAGGAGTGCCTGTCTTTTCCAAAGTGGTGAGGTCATCTTGTCTTCCATATTGTCTCCTTGAGGGCCTATCCCTGTCGGCCTGCCTATAACATTTCTGATTTAGCTGCCTACAGCAATAGAGGTTCACTTACTATGGGTCTACTTCTCATCTTCAGACAAGGAGTCTAGGCTTTGGACGAAAAACTAATTGGTTAATAGTAAATCCTTCTCAGAGATGTTTCCTAGTGGTCTTCATCAAATGACAGACTAGAGTGCATCTGAAGAAAAAATGGGGAGGCTTCCGCCTTCTTTCCCTTTTTGTTGTGCTTAGACTGTAAGCCTATTGGTCGGTGTCACCCACATCCTGGGTGCTTCTTTTCTTCTCAGGTGCACCCTGTATGTCATTCATCCACAAACACACCCAGAACGACACTCCATCAATTTGCTCACTTCCTAACCCATTAGCTGACCTCACAATTGATGAGACCCAGATTTGTCTGTGCTTATAGACCTGCATTTTATAATATTGAGTATGATGTGGCTGTCACTAGGCAAAGCTGCTGTCAGTGTTGTAGGCAGCTAAATTAGATGAAAATATTATAGGCAGTCAGACAGGGCCAGGCCCTCAAGGAGACAAATGGAAGACAATGTGACTTTGCAACTTTGGAAGAGACAGATGCTCCAGCTATGGGACACACCTCAAGACAAAAGCATAAACAAATGCAGCCACATACTTCCCTAGGGATAGGCATCAGGGATTGATATTCTAAATAGGTATCAATCACTTTGAAAGAACCAGAAAATCACTAATCCAACCCCCAACAGGACGAGACCCTTGTCTCATATTCATGCCTGCTTGCTATGTGACTTACTTCCCTATTTGATACTGGATTTAACTAATTTTACCTGAGCAATGGTGCTTATAATCTCGTTGGTTGACCATAGTTTTGTCATAGGCAGCTGAATTAGATAGAAATATTATAGGCAGTCAGACAGGGCCAGGCCCTCAAGGACAACATAGAAGACAAGGTGAGTCTACAGCTAGAGACAGACACTCCTCCGCCGTGGGCCAGATCTTAAGATAAGAGTAAACAGAAGCAGCTACATACTTTCCTAGGGATGGGCATCAGGGATTGATACTCTAAGTAGGTATCAATCACCTTGAAAGACCCTGGAAAGAGTCATGAGCCCAAGCTCAATAGGTGGTGTTCTTGTCCACTTGCTACATGACTTGCCTTCCCAGTGGATCCCAATTTTAATCAATATTACATGAGCAATGGTGCTTGTGATCTCATTGATTGACCATAGTCTTTGTCCTATTTCATACTCACCGAAGTGAGTTCCCATGCCTCACCTCTATAAAAGTCCCTGGAAGAGACAGCTTCTGGGGGACACCCACTCAGGACTCCCCTCCTGTCCCTCTCTTAGACAGGAGCTTTCTTTCCCTCAATAAATATATTCTACTCATTACCTCTGTTTGTTCCTAAAATTCATTCAGGGTTTTACTCTATAAAAGTTCCTGGAAGAGACAGCCTCAGGGGACCACCCACTTGGGGTTCCCCTTCTGTCCCTTTCTTGGACAGAAGCTTTTTTTCCCCCAATAAATATATTCTTTTTTTGAGACAGGGTCTTGCTATGCAGTTCAGGCTGGCCTTGAGCTCACTTTTGTAGCCCAGGCTGGTCTCAAACTCACACCGATCCTCCTGCCTCAGTCTCCCAAGTGCTGGGATTACAGGCCTGCGCCACCACGCCTGGCAATATATTCTACTTTTAGCCTCTATTTGTTCCTAAAATTCATTCTGTGGTTTTAGAGAATATGAACTTGTCCCAGGTACCTTTGAGGCCGGGAGTTTCATTTTGTCCCCTATCTCATCAGCATCCTCTGGCTCTGTGGGGCTGGCAGCAGAGTCACAGCTGGAGCATTAGTCGAGGTCCCCTCAGCATGCTCTTGGGCGTGGGGCAGCAGTGAGAACTACGGGGTTCTCTCCTGCCGTGTCTGTCCCAGGTGCCTGCCTTCTGCTGTGGCATTGGTGTGGACCCACAGGGGCCTGGGCATGCTGTTGGTCTTTGAAGCTGAGCTCCTTCACCTCATGGTACTTGAGGCTGCTGTGGATTTTGGCTAAAAGCAAGGGAGCTGGGCTGGCGAGATAGCTCAGCAGACTAAGCATCTGCTTAGGCAAGCACAGGCACCACGATTCAATCCCCACTACCACATGCGGCACTGGCCCTGTTCCTGGGCGCTCTGAGCTGAACACTGAGACCCAACATGGTGGCGCATGCCTGTAATCCTAGCTCTGGGGAGGCTGCAAATAGGAGGATCCCTACAAGTCTGAGCTGTGTAGTGAGAACCTGTACCAAATACATTAAAAAAAAAAAAAAAAAGCAACGGAGCTGATTGGCCAAGGACTGAAACTTCTGAGACTGTGAACAAAAATGAGCCTTTCCTAGCCCTTGTTTAACATATGGCCCAAGCCCAGCTGTCACATGCTAAGCTTTGAGTTGTTCATGGATGAAGTTTCTCAAATGAGAAAGGTAGTTTTGCAAAACCACATGGCTCTTGAATTGCTAGCCGCAGTGTAAGGAAGTACTTGTGCCCTCTTGCATAAGGAATGTTGCATTTGTGTCCCTGACCACCAGGCACGGGCACAAGAGGCCTCACAGGAAGTGGCTACAGAGGTTTCTGCCATCGAGGTGTTGCAGCAAGACTCTCTCGGCCAGGGTGGGAATTCCTGGGCTCCGCCTAGCCCTGGGCGGCTGAGGCTGTGCTGTGTGTCAGGGCAGTGAGCGGTCTATGCTGTTACTGCTGTTGCAGTCTTTATGTGCAGGGGTCAGCTGATTGGGCTGCTCAAAAGAAGCGATTGACACTACTCTGACCTTTGAGGGGGTAGTGTTGTAGTTAGGAGTCGGTGCCCAAAGAAATGACGAGAAGACTGAGACTTAGCTCTCTCCAAGTGAGCCCAGAGCTCCAGAGGCATTTCAGTTGTATTTAGGGCTAAGGAACATGCTCACGTGCATAATCACTGTAGTGAAGAAGGGCTACAATCTCTGACCTCACCATTTGCTCAATGCTAGGTTCACACAAATGTTAAAGATTTCAAGCGAGGGAAGAGACAACTAACAGAACGCCTTTAGGGTAAGCTGTTATCTTTCTCCTTGAATCTCAGCTGTCTGGAATTCTCAAGTAAGGGGCCACAGCTGCCCCTGGGCTTTGTGTACTGCTCTTTGCCTCTTGAGATGCTAATTTCTTATCTCCGTAGGATAGGATATGGAAGCCACTGCACAGTGCTTCAAAGCTTGGGGTGTCTGAGAACACCTAAAGAGGTGACCCGCTGTCTGACGCAGGTGCACAGTGGGGTGCACAGGTGTAATTATGACTTAGCACCGGCAGCTTCACATGGGCTACATGGTTGTGTCAGTGAACAAGAGTGTATGTGATGACATTGTGTATTAGGACTGGGCAAGGAAGACGCTTGCCTGCTGCTTTGCTGCTGTCAGCCCCACGAGCGTTCTTTTCCCTGAGATCTTAAGCACCCCTTCAGCCTCTGGCTCCTACACCTTGTAAGGTTCAGCGTCACCTGATATGCAGTTCTCAAACAGAAGTAAAATTTTGCCAAACTGAACTGTTCTGTCTGTGAATTGTTTGAGAAGCGTTTGTGAACTGAGACATTACTGTAATTGTTATGGTTTATGTCTAGCTGTCCCCCCAAAGCCTCATGCAATCATGGGGCGGGGACTTCTAGAGTTTGAGGCTTGAGTCATGATCCACCGGGATTACGTGTTTTAGTACGGATGGGACTATGGGTCTGAGTAGTTCTGGGATTATGGGTATAGTCTAAGGCAGATAGGCTGAGGCAGAGAGTCTGAATGTAATACAAAGAGAGAGTGAGACAGACTCTCGCTGTTGCTCTCTGCTTCCCTGGTTGTTCCGTTGCCTCTGTCACCATCTTGTTGCTGTTATGCCGCCGTGAACTGCTGCACTCTGCCATGTGCCTCTCTGCCTTGGAGCCAGTCGAGTATGGACTGAAACCTCCAGTAACTGTGAGCTAAATGAATCTTTCCTTCCTTCATTTTGGGTGTTGGGCATTTGTCCTAGCAATGAGAGAAAAGTAACTAAGACAGTTATATATATATATAATGTCAAAAGATATGAAAAAGGCCTAGGGATGTAGCTTAATGCAAAGACCCTGGATTCAGTCTCCAGTGCTGCACAAACACACATCCTAACCACCCCCCAAAAAAACACCTCAAAAAGCTCTTCCTC
>PVKN010001193.1:0-55649 GCA_004027915.1 Capromys pilorides | reverse complement strand
ATCAGGTGTCGGTGGCTGGGCTCTGGTGGTGATGGGCTGGGAACAGCCAGACCAGGCGCTTGTCAGTGGCTGTCAGTGAGCTCACACAGTACCCTGCCCCTGTCTGCCACACCCAGCAGTGCCACTGCCACTAATCACAGTATTGTGCTGGCCCTGAGTCCTCATGTGGCTCCTGGGCTACTTTTACACTTGTCCTGGGGGGAAAAACAGGAACTGTGCTCTGCTCCTGTGCAGGCAGGTACCCATGAACCTGGGCTGGATAAACAGCAGTGAGCAATCGGATGTGTACAGAGATCTCTGAGGAGCAGCATGAAGACCGAGTTCTGGAGCCCGGGTAAGAGTGTGATCCTGGGATCATTCTTAATTAAGCATCGCTACTCCAGTTATCTTTAAAGATGGAACGCGGAGACAGTTAAAGAATGGTTTTAGAAACATGGGAAAAATGTGTTTTCACAAAGTGATATAGCTGTAGAAAGCGCGGAGTGGTGATTCTGTCTTGGATTGGGTGGAAGTGTGGTCCGTTTCTATGACTGAAATGAGACAGGGGACATTGTCCACGGAGATGAAAGAACTGGATCTTCCGCAGCTCTGGGGGCGGAGCCGAGAGTGCGAGGCCCTTCCGGGGAGCTCGGCCCTCCGGGGCAGCGGGGAGAGCGGACGGTCAGGACGGTCACCGAGTATCGTCCTGCATCCTTTGGGCTGTCTCTGGTCCGTGTAGTCCGAACTTAACTCCGCAGCAGCGAGGCAGCGCTGTGAGGAGGCGGGGTCCAGAGCGAGACTGGCCAGCTGGACCCACGCGTCACCCTAAGAAGCCGTTGATAATTCTCTCATCGCTTTAGGAAGTAATGCCTTCACAAGTCACATAGTAGTTTGTGTGAAGTGATTGTACATTTCACTTTCTATTAAGATTGCCAGACTTTTATATTATTAATTTTTAACAAAATGCAGAGTTTGGGATAATTTTGGGCCTAAGTTTAACTTGCAGCTTCTTAAATACTGTAAAATAGAAAAAGAAGGAAACAGATTTTAAAGGTACTGAATAGAAACATTATCTTAAAAAATTGTATGAAGACGCAAATTATTCTGGTAGTACTTGCTAAACATTTTGGAATTAAGATCATATTTAATTACAATTGAAAATCAACAAAAACAGAGAAATCACCTGAAATACTCTTGTTCTAAGTACACTGCTGCATTAGTTAGAACTGAAATAATCTTTCTGTACAAAAAAAGGAGAGATATTTCTCAGGCGTAATTCTACGCGTGATTATTTGATGAGTTTCTTACTAAGCTAACCGCAAGGAAAAAAGAAAATATCAAAGAAATGAATTCACCATTCAAGTGTCCACCTAGTGTTTCCATTTATGCAGACAAATCTACTGTGAAATGTAAAACAGAATATATTTCCAAGTTTAATGCAGAATTTTAGATAGTGATACAAAACCTGATAGCAATGAAAAGTTAATGTAAACATTTTCATAGCCTCTTAATTTGCTGGTACTGCTCGGTGAGGTTTGCTACATTAAAATTCTTCATTTTCCAGTTGAATTTTGACAAGTACCTAAAAATATCACGACTGTGTTATGACTAAAATTCTCATCTCTTCTGGGTACTTTAGCCTGGTATTTGACTATTTCTAATGACACGGTGGTTACACAAACCAGAAACATATGATGACTCTGAGCTCCAAAAGAAACTACAAACCCTAACTCAGAATTATTTACTTCGATTTGAGCAGAGTGGCAAGCAAGCTCTCTCCCGGTGGTCTCCGCAAGAGGTTTCAGAGCCCCGCAGTTTGTTCATGGACATCCCATGGTACGTCAGCCAGAATTACCAAGCTAAACTTTTAAATCTCTGAGCAGAAGTTGGAGGTCCAGAAGCCTCATTCGAAAACAGGGTCAGCTGTGCCTCCGTATTAGAGTTTTTGTTGTTGTTGTTACTATAATGAAATCATCAAAGCAGGGTAAATTTGTAAAGAAAGAGACATGTTTTTCTCACAATTTTGGAAGTTCTGGAGCAGGCCTCCTTCTAGGCAGAGGCTGAGCGTGGCGCCAGCCATCAGGAGCCGTGTGAATTCCTCACTCACAAAGCCGCCTTGCAATCCACAGCGCCAAGGCTTTGCGCCAGTGACTCTATCTGCATTCCTTCCCCTCCAAGACCCGATCTTTGAACACCATTTGTGATTCCATTTCCATCCTGAACCTCACAGTGGGGATTAAATTTCAGCCTTGCAGCCCGGAGGACACAATTAAACCATGTCAGAATCAGATCCGCCTAATTGTAGAGCCAGGTCATTCCCTAGTTATGGAGACTTTCAGAAGACAGCCCTCGCCTGCCTATCCACATGCAGAGCCATCAAGCAGCAGAAAGTATCCAGACTCTGTAGAGGCCCCGTAAGTTCAGTATCCCAAAGTAATACCCAGGAAAGGAAGGGCTGAGATATGACTGAAAACTACGGTGTGTGTTTAGGTAAAAAAAAAAAAAAAGAAAAGAAAAAAAATATATATACACACACACACACACACACACACACACGCATACATACATACACACATTACACATTGCTGGGAATCCCCCCAAACACCCCTCACCGCCTTACACACACTTATCCCACTGTTCCTGCCACTTTCTGAAGCATCTCTTGAAGTCCGCTATCTTGAGTGTCTCTAGTTGAGCTGTCATAGTTTCCTTGATGCTCTAAATCCATTCAAAATATTCGTTTCAGGGCCATTTTTCACTAAGGCGGAGGAGTTAGAAGCTTCCCAGGGTCAGCTCTAGCACATCAGCGGTGAGAACACCCCGACGTGGTTTTCTGAGCTTACCTTTCATGCATCTTCAGCTTTCAGTGTATTTTCCTTCACCACACTCTATTAAGACTCTCCTGAAGTAGCACTTCCAGAGCCGCCTCAGGAAATGGTGAGAACATCATGGTAGGGTGCTCCTTACGAGCAAGTGAGTTTCAAAGGGGATTTACGGCAGTGTGTCCTGTATTGTAGTGACTATTTTAGAAATCTCAATAGTCAGTGTATTTTAGATTATCCATCTACATATAGATCTATCTAACACCTCATATATAGATTATCCCACATAGATATATGGAGGGATGGATAGATAGATAGATGATTGATAGATAGATAGATAGATAGATAGATAGATAGATAGACAGATAGGCAGATATGGTAAAATTTATGTAAATATTCATTAGACTTACATGAGAAGTTTCTTCAGTGGACAACCCTAAGTAAAACAATTATCAATCAACCACTGTGGTACTTTTAACACTGTAGAATTATTAGTAAGATGGAGCTGAGTTATAAGAAGTTGTAGGTCGGTTTAAAAGCTACATTAGGGGCAGTGAGATAGCCCAGTGGACTAAACACCTGCTTAAGCAAGCACAGCGACCAGAGTTCGATCCCCAGCACCACGTGCCATGCCAGCCACCGAGACTGGGCATAGTGGTGTATGCCTGTAATACCAGCACTGGGGAGGGTGAAAACAGATCACTATGAATTTGAGTGGCGTAGTGAGACCCTGTACCAAATACATAAAAACTCTACATTAATGCTAGAATAGTACATGTATAGTAAGAGTGAACTATACAAAAATTGTCTGACTTGCAGTACAAAACCGAAAAGCAACTGCATGGCCAGTCATTTTTTTTTTTTTTAAATATTACTTACAATTGTTCTGTTACCTGATTGTATGTCCTGGTCGGATTTTATGAACTTGACTGAGCAATAGAGAAATATACCACTATTTACTGAATGACTTTGATTTTGGGGTATGGAGACTTTAAGGACATGTAGCGTGCCTGTCATCACTAGGGCATAGATTGACAAAGGTAAGTAAAGTGAAGTAAGATCTGACAATCCGGCATACTTTTTCTTCATTCACTTTTCCTGCCATGAAGCTTCACTGCACACCTCCTCTGCATGGAGCTGTGGCACAAGCATGGGACAGGACCATGCACAGAGTACTGCCCAGATTTGTTGGTTGGGGATGGACCACGGCTAGGAAAACACGTTTTTTTTCCAGAAAAATGTCATTTCTTAAAAGATCTTAAATGCTCTCCATGTGTGGAAGGCGTCATGACCCATAGAGCCTCTGTCACAGATGTAGCAGATGGTCGTAGGGCAAAGGTGGGCTCTACCAAGGGTCAAGGAATGTTTCTAAAAGAGCAGCAGGGTGAGCCTGTCCCCTCTGCCTGGAATACTTGCACCTCATCCTTTTTAAATGCCGAGACAGCAGCAACTTGGAAAATAATATAAAAGTGACTGCGACTGAATGACACAGCCAGGCATTCATGGCCAACCATTTTCCACCTAAATATTTCCAGCAGGAAAATAAAAGCAAACAAAAATTAGAGGAGATGCAGAGAGGGAAAGAAGGCAAGGTAGCAAGAGGCCATGCAATTGTTCTCTGGACCAAGATGCAAAGCCTTTTGTCCTACATTAATTATAAACAGATACACATAACTGAATACATACATATATAAAAAATAAATTAACACGCATGTATATGTGTATTTGTAAAACGAAAACTTTCCAAAAGGGGAAATAGATTTCAACTCCTGAAATTCACATCAGCTCTCCTTTAAAAACACTGAAAAAACTATATCACTGTGTCTTTACCTAGTAAAATACAAACTGATGGCTTACAACTAAAATAATTCCTGATTCACGTCTTCTTTCTAGATGTCTATGGAGGCGTGAATAAGATACAAGAGGACACACTCACCAAAGAGCAAGAGCTGGAGATGCATGGCATGGTTCTGGAGGAAGACGTAGCTCTATGTGCTGCTCCGAAAGCCTTCTTACTAAATGCCTATTTTCTTTAAAGCAGAATTCTTTACTTAGTGATAACATTCTCTTTTCACAATTTTTTTTTCTATGTCAATTCTAAAGCTTTTTAATGCTCAAGGGTCATGTAAGCTTAGGTTGGGCCATAAAAACTCCTGAGTAACTTGCTTTCTTTCTTTTTTTTAAACCTTAAAGATCCCTCTGTTGTTCAAAAATTGACCCCTTTCAAATGAGTCTGTCCCTATCCCCCAGTACTTGTAGAGCTCTGACTGGAAATTTTTAACCAAAACTTGGTCTTTGATGAGTGGAAAAATATATTTACTGACAGGAAATATTTTTATGATGGAGAAATGAAAATAAATGATTATTTAACTGAAGGAAGGCTTTCTTTGATGGCCAGAAAGACACCTTTGATATTTACTTTATTCTGGAAGCCAAATGCTCTGAACTTGAAGTTCCTATTTAAAAGCTCTTTTCCCTTACTGAGTTCAAACACAAATAACTGTCAAGGATTCCATGTCCTGGTCACACAGTTCCCTTCTCTGTCACCATTACCACAATAGGAAGTGAGGTGATTCCTCAGTGATGGAACATTTTCTAGCTCAGGTGTGGAGCCAGAAGGGTTCTTTGGCAACGCATTAGTTCTACTAGCTGCGCATGACTGGTTTCCTTAAGATTGCAGTCATGTCTTAGTTCACCAGGTCTTCGCTCTGGATCACACTGGGGTAGAATTTGGCTTCCTTTGGTGAGCTCCAGAACTGGTGAGGAGCACCAACCCCACGTCTTCCCCAGAATCGCAGAATGGACTGGGTTCGTGAACTGAGGGACACTACTGTACACCTTGATTCCTCAAGCATCTCCACTAATGCCAGGGATAGGAAGTGACCAGGCCCTCCACAGCTCCTCTGTCATCATCAGAAAGACCTATGCTACCAATCCAGAGGGGCTTGCCACACGTACAGTTGGAAAACCCCGGATGTCCCGAGGAGGAGCTAGAGTACACACCTGACGTTGCTGGGAACATGTGTGGAGGGTTTTGGCTGTAAGCATCATACTTCTAAATCACATCCTGAAACACCCAGCTTCGCTGCCCACTCCACCCAGGGAGCTCATGTGACAGTGCTGCTCTGTACCTTGTTCAAGTCCCAGAAGACAGCAGGTGGACATTCTGCCAGCCACTGCTACAGAATTCAAAGAGAAATGTCTCACTTTTGCTAGGTGGACAAGTCCAGGCGTGTGCCAGTGGTATCCACAGACCCTCATCCCCTGGTACACAAAAGGACAACTCTTCAGAGCGAGAATCTGAACAAAACGAATGGCCCTCTCAAGGCCAAGCAGCCTGAGCTGCCGGGGGCCTAATAGCACGGCTCTGAATTTATTACTCACACATGGGTGTTGGTGAACTTCAGAAGGCGCACGAACGGATGCGTGCACCCAATATTGACCAAAGGAAAGAAAAACATCACGCACTGTGTTAGCATTATGTGTGCTCTAAGTAACATACAAACATTATTAGGTATACGTATTTATAGTGTGGATGATATATACTATAGGTATAGAAAAGGGCTTTGTATGTATAAAATTTCAAATATGAAGGCACATTTCTTGACCTTAGTGTTGTATGGAAGTGATTTGTCTTTTAAAAATTCTGTGGCCAAGGGCACAAGAATAAAGAAAAGTCGTATTTTTTGCATGTAGGTTTTATTTGTGTTTTAATTACCAATAAAATCATTTAAAACAAAACTTTGCTATTGAAGTCAAAAGGCCCAAAGTATTCTTTTATAAGCTGATTTTATCCAGCAATCCATAGACCAACATTTTGCATCCTGAAAACTTAATTTCATAAATTCATTATTTCTGGTGATAGGTAAGAATGAGAATTGGAATTGTGCCTAGCCATCTAGGCAACTGAAGAAAATCTTTAATCAACTTAATTTCCATAGTAAGATGAGCTTGGAGTTGGATGAAGATGAGAATGTTTTGGAGAGATTTTATGGGATTTATCCTCGGAAATGGACCAATTTATCTGAAAGTTTGGCCACCTCACCAGATAGTTCTAATGAGCAACAAGGAAATTAGAAGTCGCTGAATTATTACTGAGTGCCAGGGATCTACTTGTGCTCTGAGTGCGCGAGCTCGCGAGATCTCTCCCGCACCTCACGTCGCAGCCATCCCGCAGTCCTCGCTTTTCTCCAGCCTGGGATTTCTCATTTCATCATTAAAATAACTGTAGTGCAGGATAAAACTGAGCAAGAGAGCCTTGGAAATCCTGTAGTTCCGGCAAAAATTAGGAAATGGAATGGCATTCAAAAACACAATTACTAAAAATTGTATGTATTTTTAATCCCATGTTCTACAGTATATTGGATGAAGATTAAAATAGTAGGCATAGCGTGCCCAGATTTTATTGTTCTTTGATTGTCACAGGCATTTTCATAAATCCATTTGTGTTACATATGTTAGAAGCATGTTTGCTGGTCTATTTAGAGGTAAAAGACGTGACTAATTAGTTCCAAAAAGGTACTCTATTAAAGATAGATAAATTCTGAATAGTTTTAACCCTAAGATACACTCTCTAAAGAGTATCTGTGAACACATCTTTAGAAAATTGCAGCACCGTCTTCACAGACATGGTGAACAGAAGAGCAGCTTGGGAAATCCGGTTTTTGTCGTGGAAAAGTTGATCTCTCCACGGCCACACTGTTCCCACCAATAAGTGGTTCCCAGGCTGGATCTGGTGGGGTTCCTGGTCCTCCATGGGGCTGGAGGCCCTCGGCTTGCTGGCCTTTTGCCAAGGCCTCTGCTGGGCGTCAGCAGAGCCAGTGACCCGGCCACCGCCCTTTCCTGCCAAGAGCGCCGGCTGGCTGTGCAGTGAAGGCCTCTATGAGCAGCCTTCGATCTGCAATTTGACCCGAATAACCTGAAAGTGATTTATGATTCCTTGCCCCAGCCCACGAAAGAACCAGGGCTGGACTCCCACCGTGTCCCCGGGGATGGGCAGACTGTGCAGGGATTGTGTGGGCACCTGTGCCCTGGCCCTGCCTGTCAAGGGCATCACGGCCGGGGCACAGCCAGAGGCTGGGGAGCTCCGCGCTGTTTACACACCTGGAACCGTTCCAGCCCACTCATGTGGGTGCACTGAGTGAAAGCCTTTCTGTTCCAGCCACCCAAGAAAAACAGTACCAAGTGGACACCCTGGGAATAAATCACCAGGAGCCTGAGACATCGGGGTGAGAAAGAAACAACCGCCTAGAGGGAGTTCAACCGAGCGGCTTCCCTGGGCTTGGATCTGGTGTTTACCCTGAGACCCGCCGATCTCTGTCACCCTCTGCTGAAGGCCAGCCCAGCAAGGGGTTGTGGGTTAGGTCCACAGCAAAGTAAGGGGAGGCTTAGGTACCAGTTGTAGCGAAACAAAGTGTTTCCCTCGTTACACGATTCACTGAGTAAGACCTTCTTTATCCTTCCCCAAGCTTTTGATAACCTCCAGTGTCCAAATTTTCCAAACCCTAAAACTATACGAGATGTAACATTAACTCTGGCATGAATACCCTATAGCACTGAAAGCACACGCTTCTAATGAGAATTACAAAGATCCAAGCGAGAAAGCTACTATGGAAACCACAGTCAAGGGTAGAACTGGAAAAGCCAGCATCTTCCTTTTAGCTATTTTTGTGGGATTTTTTCAGTGCTACTCCTGACTTTAGTTTCCATAACGGTTTTCATTATAGGCACATCCTTTGCTATGAATATTATTATGATAGTTGTTATAACTGCACAGCTTTGACACACAGTTATCCATGTAGCAAAACTACGTGCTTTAAAACAGAAAGCAAAACAAACACAGTACTGAACAAACTTAGCACATAATTTCAAAGATGGAAGTCATAGTTAAAATCTGTTTGCACCGTCTCAGGTACTGTCCTTGTTGTGCACTACCATGTTTAATCTCAAAGTATTATGAGATGAGGATAAAATGCTAACAGCGACTGTACCCCATTTTATTTCTAGTTTTGAAGGTGAAAAAGTAAGCGTTTAGAAATCATGTGAAGTAATTTCTTCACCCGGAGTTGTGTGAGCCCTGAGTTCGGGCTGCACATTTGAACCTAACGTTTTCAAATTCAAAGTGCACCCTTCCTACCTGGATTCCATAGTTCCAATTCCACTCAACTTTGGTTTTGTTTTGTAATTTATAGAATAAGTGTGACTAGACTGTAAAAGAAAAGTACCCAGACAAAGCATACCCAAAAGACAGAATGCTATAGAAGATAAAGATATAAGAAAGACACTATGTGTGGATTAACACCTGGAGGCCACCTTGTAGCACCCCGCGGAATTGAACCCACGTGGTCTGGGTGTGGAAGGCTGACCACAGCATGGCTTCCAGCAGCAGAAGAGGCAGAGCTGGAGAGGCTGTTAGGAGGCTGAGGGAGCTGCTGGTTCTCTTAGGCTGCTCTGCTGGAGGGCCTTGCGATGCTGGTCTCCCTGGTGGATTTGGCTGTTCTCACCAGAGGAGCTCGGGACCTCGCTGTTGCTGGGGACAGCAGTGGTACTTCTGCAGAGAGCTCTGGATCTCACCTTGAGCACCTGTTCCTGGCTCCAGCTCAGATCCATCAGCCTGCTGGCACAGATCCTTCATGCCACCACAGAGATTTTCTAGTATCCACCACTGAAGACCTTTGATCCTTCCTGGTCTGTATCCTTGAAACAGATCAATGAGACATCTGCCATGCGCTCTTGGCCTCCAGTTGAACTTGTGAGGAGCGTTGTTATGGGCTCCAGGTCTTCAACTGGTCGTATGCAGGACATTAGTGTGGGATAATATTATTTGGTCTTAGCTATATTCTTTGGTTTTTAGTTTGTATTTGATCCTTCAAGTGACTATTATAAAGAACCTTATAAAATATATGTGTTAGCTACTTTTTTACTCATTGCTGGGACAAATCCCCAGCACTCAAAATGAATGAAAGAAAGGTTTATTTAGCTCACAGTTTATAGATATTTCAGTACACACTCCACTGGTTCCAAGGCAAATGATAGCAGTTCTTTGCAGCAGAAAACAATGAAGAGCAGAGCAGGATCAGCAGCTACAGTGCCCATCAAGCCTGTGTCTTCCAAATTGGTGAGGCTGTGAAGATCAAGCTCCTCCAAAGACCTGGACTTTTCCAAGGAGGCAGGGCAGGGCAGGGCAGGGCTGAGCAAAGTCTTCCTCAGCTCCTTTTTACACACTTTTTGTGCTGAGTCACTCTGTTATGGCCCATCTGCCCCTAGGGTAGAACCAATCACACCCCAGGGTGGGACCAATCCCGTCCCAGGGCAGGCCCTCCGCATCCTGTGGGATGGGGCCCCCACAGCCCAGAAATGGTGGAGCCAATACAGCCAAGCTTTCTCAACTTGACAAAATGTGTCAACTACCACAATACCTTTCCTCTATTGTCCCCTTTGCAAGGCCTCAAAACTATGATGATACATTGATAAGTGAAACGTTTCTTTTCTCATGAAGAGAAGAGGAACTCTTTCCTAGGCCAGGACATTCCCCAAACACTTATTTAAGAGGATTTATATGGGGCTGGGGGTATAGCTCCGATCACTTCCCTGCTCTCATGGGTTCCATCCCAGGGACCACAAGCCATCTGTAAATAAGTAATCAATAGTTAGATGGTTTACAAACACAAATACCAACAGCTATGTAAGCACTGGCTGCCCATGGCATGCTTTGGAGAAGCGATGGTCCAAATTGCAGGCTTTGGCATCGAGTGCTTAGTTTTAAAATCCTTCTCTTTGCCCTCCTAGTTCATCACCTTGAATCAATTAATTTTTTGGAATCAGTTAATTTCTCCAGTGTCGATCTCTACACTACTAAAATGAGGCAAGTAATGATGAACCACTTCCTGGTTGCTGTGAGTGCCGAGAGAGTCACTTCACAGAAACGCCCGAGGACAGCTCCTGGTGCGCTGTGCCCTCCTCTGAGCAGATCTGCACCTGTGCTATCTAGCACACTGGCTGCTTGCTCTGAGCCACACAATGCGCAGAAAGCGATGTGCTGATGTGGGCAGGGGCAGCATGGCTACCATGGTGACAGCGGAGGTGCGGTGTGGATCTGCGTCCTTGATGTCGCATGGCTTCTCAGTGCCCTGAGTGTTCTGATTTCAGTAGTAACCAGGCAGAGACACAGAGATGGTCTTGCACGGTAGCTGATGAGCACAGAACTGGCTCTATGAGGGATGCAAGCTCCTACCTGGACTGACGATCGTTTTCTGTGCTTGTTAGCGGGCTGCTTTCACAATTTCCACGTGAGCCCACATAGTGACATGCATACTGAAGTGTCATCTCCCACCACTGTAGGGGGCTCTTCTTCAAGTGTCAGGGAGACTGAGTTGACCATGGTTGGAATGTGAATATGGGGGTTACAGAGATAATATTGGTTCACCAACCAGTGAAGTGCATCTCTATGTCCCTATAGACTGATGCCTATGTGTATATGGTGCATTGATACTTACAAAAGCCTAGTGATGCTCCTCAGGTGCATGTTGGAAGATGACCTGTGGATGGACACTGGTGGATGCCTATGCCGGGGAAAGAAGGTGCAGTGGGAAGCGGTGGACCCTGACACTGGAAAGCAGTGCACAGTGATGCGCCCTCTTCCTCTGCTAGGGGCACAGACCACAGGTGCCAGGTCAACCGCAGATGCACGGGCAGATCCACAGGAAGACCGCACAAGCAGGAAGACTGAAAGCATCAACAACACCCATGCACCACTGTCCTGGTGTTGCAGGCAACTGAGTTAGGCAGAAATATTATAGGCAGGCAGGTGCTCGAAGGAGACAACACAGAAGGCAAGATATCCGGCAACTATTGGAGAGATGGATGCGCCCGCTGTGGGCCAGATCTAAAGACCAAAGATGGAACAAATGCTGACCTCCTTAAACATTGGCATCTGAGATTAACCATTACCCCGTGGGAGCCAGAAGAATCATTAATCTGACTACTATCGGACGGCCACTTGATAAAGCTCTGTTCTGTGTTCACTCTCTCTTGCTATGTGACTCGCTTTCCCATTTGATCCTGGACTAAATCAGCTTTACTTGAGCAATGGTGCTTGTAATCTCATTGGTTGACTATAGCTTTGTCCCACCTCAGGTCCATCTAAGCGAGTTTCCATGGTTTTCACTTTAGACCCGCCTCACCGCATGGTGTTCCTCTATAAAAGTCCCTAGAAGAGACAGCTTCTGGGGGACACCCACTTGGGACCCCCCTCCTGTCCCCCTCTCAGACAGGAGCTTTCTTTCCCTCGATAAATATGTTCTGCTCATTACCTCCATTTATTCCTAAAATTCATTCTTCAGTTTTAGAGAACATGAACTCATTCCAGGTACTTTTCAGGTTGGGAGATCAGTTTTCCCTTTATCATTTGAAGGTTCCCCATTGGAGGTCATCCACCCTGATCAGTTTTGTCTTCATGCAGCACTGGGGTCCTAGTTATTTTATTCTTTCTCCTTGCTAATTGTCATGAAGGAATTTTCTCTTCTTCTCTGGAGAGGCAGTTGAGATATACAATTCTGAAATACATGTTAGTTATTTAGAAATGTGTAAGGTAGTTACAGAACAGCTTTGCCACTGAGAGAAAAAGCAGGAAGACACTTGGGGTGCCTGAGTTTGTCCCCCAGGTACTAATTTCTTTCTTCCGTACTCCTCATATACTTGCACATAACCCCAAGCTTGTCGTTCATGATTACCACCCCAGCATTGACTCAGTGACTTCCCCTTCAGAGTGTGCCTGCTCTCTTAGGATTCTCCAGGCAGCCCCCTGTGAATAATGCAAGCAAGGATACGAAGAAACCTTGGTATGACGTGGACTCCTGCCATGCTGCCAGCTGCTGCTGTGGGGCCGGTGAGGCCTGGCTGGACACCGGGGGCAGCACGCCTCCGTCCAGTTGTTGCCCATACGAGCACAAGCCATGAGTAAGGTGACCCGTGACACTAAGGACACAGGACTGACTCTTCCAGGCCTGCCCACAAGGACACTCATCCTGCTGTGGGCTGAGCCCAGGGGCCCTGCTGAAAGCATTGCCGATTCTCCACGCCCCGAGTGTGTGATTGCATGCTGCAGACTAGGGTTACATACGGAGACAAGTGCTCCTCTCTAGACGGCACCCCGTGCTGCCCACAGCCTGGGGCTGTCATCAATTCACGCTGACACAAGGGACAGCGGCCGCGTTGGTGGTATCATCTGCTGGTGCTGCAGGGACAACTGCCAGCTCCAAGTCCCCAAGGCCTCTTAACTCTTGAATTTATGACTTTATGCTGGAGGCGAATCTGTTGTCATCTGCAAAGACAAATTCACATTCCTGAAAATTAATTCTCTTTGAGACCCTGGGAGCGACTTCCTGGGTCTCCGGCTGCCATTGCACTTTAAGGAGAAGCTTCCAACATGATTAGGAAAGTGAGGGTAGATGACATTAAGAATTCCAGCCTTTCCTGAAATACAAGGGAGAAAGGAGCTAAGGAAGAGTGTGTGTGTGTGTGTGTGTGTGTGTGTGTGTATGTGTGTGTTTGTGTGTAAGTAATAAGTACCTGGGGGAAAAACTCCACGCACCCCATGGAAGTTTCTTCCTACTTTTTCTCTGGGTGGCAAAGCTGTTCTGTAACTATCTTGCATAGTTTTAAACAACTGGCATGTATTTCAGAGTTGTGTATCTTCATTGCTTCTCCAGATAAGGAGAGAAAATTCTCATTTTCTCACAGGGGCACGCATATCTGATAGGCACTGAGAGTTGACCCAAGGCCTGCATGCTGAGATACACCATTCTTTAATTTTTGTTTTAATTTTGATAAGTTGCTAAACTGGCCTTAAGCTTGTGATCCTCCTGCCTTGGTGTCCAGGGGTGCTGGGGTCAGAGGTGTCAGACATCCTCGTGGACAATCATGACTTTGTAATCGTACTTTTAAAACAAAGTGCTGCTACTGAATAGTCAGTCCAGATTTCAATGCCTGCTGTCCTTCCAGGAAACTCACCGCAATGGAAAAAAGTAGAAGTCCAGACTAAGCCCTGGGTCTACTGGACCCAGCTGTCAGCTCCAGGGAAGTCGTGCCAACAGCACCGCTCAGCACCCCAGATTCCGGCAAAACCTGCAGTCTCCCATGCCAGGAAATGGTCGGGCCTTGGTGCAAATCTGCCCTGAGCCCCACCTAGCTGCGGACAGTGACACCCTCATGCCAGGAGCGCCCCACTTTTCTCCTGCCCAGGAAGCCCTCCGACTCTGCCCTGAGAGCCCCGCCCGGGCTTAGGGGTCCTCCTGTAAGGTCGGCTTCAGGGACTCTGTTCAGGGCCTCAGGCAAGGACATTCACAGGAAGGTTCTGCTCATGCTAGACAGAACTGAGCACCCTGCCCTGGGTGGCAAATTGAAAGGGGAATTTCAGTCCCTTGTCACAGTGTTTCATTTGCTAAATGCCTTTAGGTTAGTGTCATTTGATTCTGGATGATTTCTATAGTTTCTATGCTTTACTTTTCAAATGCAAAATTTGTGTTTAATTGGTTATTAGAAATCATGTTTGGGGGCCTGCCAGATAGCTCAGCGGACTAAAGCACCTGCTTCGGCAAAAGTGCAGTGGCGGGGTTTGATCCCTAGAGTGCCGTGCCAGCCCAGCCCCGGACTGCTGAGACACCAGTTGAGACTGGGCATGGTGGCATGCACCTGTAATCTCAGCTCTTGGGAAGCTGAAAACAGGAAAATCACTATGAGTGTGATTTATGTAGTGAGATCCTTTAGACCCTATATTACATACATAAAAAAGTAAAAGAACTCATGTTTGGCAGTACATTTCATGATAAGGACAAGTTGCCATATTTGCAATGAAGCATCTGTAATTATACAAACTGGTCCAAAGTGCATTTTACACTTGTAGGAACCAAACTGAATTGCATACTTTGCAAGAATTTCTGAGATTTTATATGGAAGAAGATAATTAAATTATTGTGTTGTTATTGTTGCACTGAACATGGATTTTAGAGATTTTTATATTCATACTATATATATCACAGTGCAACTGGAGCTCCTAGTGATCCTCCTGTTTTTGGTCCTCCCAACGCTTTGGGATTACAGGTGTGCACCACCACGCCCGCTTTTGGGGTTGGCATGGCATGTGGTACAGGGGATCAAACTCGGGTCCTGGCACTTAGCCCTCTGAGATATCTTCCCAGACTATTTCCTGTTTCTACTACAGTGCCATACCAAAGGTATCACTTTGTGCTAGGTCTTTTCAGAAAACTGACATAATTTCTAGAAATATAACATGTATGTATTCAAATATCAAATTTGTTTGTAGCAATCTCCTAGCTCTCTGTAAGCTAAGCAGCTTTCAAGCCAGAGCATCAGCAGCAGTATTCCTACGTGTGCTTCCGCTCCTGGAGCTGTGCGAGAGCCCGACCGGGAGCTGGGGGCAGCGGCCTGGCTGGGCGGGAGGAGGCCCCCAGGGGCTTTCGCTCTGGCTGCTTCTGCTTCTCCTTCCAGGAGCGCCTCTGTGTCACTGTGCCGCCTCAGGGCTGTGCTGTTTCTTCCTGGAGTTGCAGGGTTGGAGCGGAGCGGCACTCCGTGGTGCCCGACACTACTGAACGCTCAGCGTGGTTGGCACTGCCTAGGCGGGGCTGAGCCCCTCAGTGCCCTGAGCACCTAGCACATCTTTTGTTCACTTTTTTTCTCCTGGAGAGCTTAGGAGAAAGAAAGTGAAGTGGACTGAGAAGGCCGGAGGTCAGACTGACCCAGTTCTGCCCTTGCTTTACGTCACTGTCCTTTGCTCTCAGAAGACAAACTAATTCCTCTTTGCTTCAAAACTAAGAGCGCAAGAAGCGAGGGTACAGCGGCTTGGGTTGCTGGCCGGCGAGGGCAGCGCAGCACCTTGCTGGACTGACAGACGGACGCAGATGGACAGCTGCCGGCATCCCCTTGGAGCAGGCAGGCGGCGCTGGACAGGGTGGTGCGTCGGATCCCGCAGCTGCGCAGCCTGCAGGCCTCACGGTCCTCCTGCTATGGCCAGGATCGGGGTCTCCATGCGTAGTTTCCAGGGGGCTCCTCAGCTTCCCACCGCTCAGAAATCAATCTGGGAGGAAGGAGCTCTGAATCCCGCAACAGCGGAGGTTCTTCTACCCTGACTTCTCAGGCCCGCGCTCAGTTTTTGGTAGGGAGGTAATAAATGAGCAGGCCAGCGAGAGGACTTCGCTAAGAGCCCTGAAGTTCACACCGGCCTCCCCTGCGGTTGTATCCCTGCACGTCTGTTCTACCAGAATTCGACTGCCTTGGCCCAAGAACGTCTAGAATCATGAGGTGTCTTCATGGAGTCTTAGTTTTTTGTGAGCTCTGAGTAGATGTTGTGCAGCATAGTGACCATCTACAGAATAGGCGTTAATTAATTTATTTCACACATACTGCCTTCCAAATTAAGGGTGTCTTGCAATTTTGTTCAGATGAGGGATTCTTCAGTGGAACTCCAAATGCTTTAATGTATTCCAGTGGCCCCGCGCTTATCACAGAGGTTGTGTTCCAGACACCCCCGCCATGAGTGGAAATCAGCTAAGTAGAGGCACTGTACTTATTATTTACATATATTTTAAGGGCTTACAAACCCTTCCCACACTCTTATAAATCTTCTACCCCCATTTCTAAAGACACTTCTAATATTCTTAACCCTTAAACTCGTAAACCTACGTAATTCTAACAACGTATGTATACTGTACAGTTCTGCAAAATTCCACTATATAGTGAAAAATCCACGATAAATAACTTAGATTAATGTTTTGAAAACCCAGGAAACAGTCGGAGAAAGTCGAACCACAAAATGGCTAGAGGCTGCTGTGTTTCGTGACAGTACTGGCAACTGAGGAGCAGGAATTCTCCTGACCTGGTGGGATCTGTGAGAAGGTGTCCGTCTCCACCGTGAGGGGGTCACTGGGTTGGGGTGCAGCCGTCCTGATTCCTCTCCTTCACGTAAAGACTCAGGACTGGGCCATGAGGAAAGGAGCAGCGTCCCGCACATCACAGGGGTAACGTGAGCCTCCTCGGTGCCTGACACTTATCAAAGGCCGGGGACCTGGAGAGCCCTGGAGCCAAGCTACTATTTCTTTGTTCTACCTTTCAGGCAGGGCAGAGAGGGTGCTGGGAGCCCCACAGCAGCTGTGAGAGATTAGGGGTGGGAGGCTGTGCTTCCTTGAGGGTCCTCTTCCTCAGCTGTCCCCTCTCGAGTTTCACTTTCACATTTACAATCTCAGAAGCTTGTTGAAAGTAATGGAATGCCTACAATTTCTTTAGCGTGTGGATGGCGCACCTGGCTGGGCGTGTCAGTCACGGGATGGCTCAGAACCTGGACGCCGAGTTCACCACACTGCATGGGATATTTAAAGACACTTTGAGGAATGTCCAGGAATAAAGGCAGAGTTATTGCTAAAGCAGGAGAACTATCCAGCGCGTCTAATTGTTTGCACGTTAGAACCCCCACACCAAGAACAGCTACTCATGAGGAGCAGCTCTGTTCCTCTCCCTGGCCCCACCTTCCAATTCTTAAGTTTTATGGCATCAAAGCATAAAACAAAACAATATAACACGCACATTTTATCCTTGGCTTATTATTGCTCTTTGTCTTAGCAAGCTTTTCTTTGATTTATTTTTCCTAGTAAGTATGTGTACAAATAATCACCACCAAGGTTTGTATTTTAATAACTATCAAAGGTCTTTAGACGGGTGTCTCTAAGCCTACACCCTCATCGCGTGTGACTTCCACCTCCTTCCTGGATTTCCCTTTCTATGGTTTTACCGCATGGTGTCTTCTTTATAACACTCAAAGTCCACACCTTCCTTCTCGCAGAAGTCACGTCTTCTACCAGGCCAGATGTCCTGCAACCGAAGTCGTTCATCTCACACAAACGGAACACTCGTGCTTTTACTTCCCTTATTATCACTGATGCATTTACTGATTGGATTCTGAGCATCAGAAGGTGGAGCTCTAAGTCATTTCTGCAAGATCAAGGTGGCACCTGGGAGAGGCACCCAGAGCTCTTATGTTGGTTGTGCTGGAGGCTGACTGAGAGGCTGTGCCAGCCGTGGCCTGGCCCTGCAGCTGCCTGGCCCACCCTGTGGCCCGCAGTGAGTCTGGAGCTTGCTTCTCCTGGTCAGGCTCCGGAGTATCCTCCACTCTACTCACCTCAAGCTTCACAGAAAGAACTTGGAGATTACCTCAAATGCAAGAGATGGTGGAATGCAGGGGACTTAGACAAATCTGCCCAGAAACCAGTGGGGCATTTTCAGACTTGACGCTGAAAAGGTATCTGTAGCTGGAAGCCACAATTAAAGGCAAGGAGCTGGGTGTGTAAACACAGAGAGGGGGAGGGAAGAAGTGTGCTCAGGCGGCCTGAGCTGCCCTTCTCTGGAGAATATGATGCACTACCAGAGGAGGGGGCACTGGAGGAGATGGCGCCTGTACAGGAGGCCTGTATGTGAGCCAAGGGGACAGACCGACTTCCGAGGGAAGATAGCACTTCCTGTGCTCCACAGAGAATTGCTCACTTCAGAATGTGATGAAACCCTAAAACCTCTCCCCAGTGCCCAAGGCAGGCTGTGGGAAAATGAGAGCTCCCATGTGTCTGAGCCTCACTGTTCCCACCCTCACTGCTGCTCTCCTAGGCCCTTCTACCAATTGTCGGGGGGCGGTGTTCCTCGGCTCACTTTCTCATGGCTGGCCTTTTCCTGTTCCTGGGGGTCCTCTTGTACTTGAGGCTTCCTGTCACAGCCTTGAACAACACCCTCTCAGGTGACCCTTCCAAGTATGGTGAACCTGTCACACATTCTCCCCTGGACACCCAGTCCTGATGCGACCTGTCACGCTGCATTGTGCATGACCGAATAGTCAGCAACACGCTAATGATGCCAAACGCTGCTGCTGGTGGAAGCACTTGATGGGGCCCCTGGGACTGGGGCTGCAAGGGCCACTTCGTGCCTGGAGAGGCCAGACTCGGGGAAGTCCTTTCCCAGGGGCTGTCAATGGGAGACAACCAGGGCCTGTTTTCTCAGGGCCACTATGGCACCCTGAGTCTACGAGGCACGAGATCACCTTGATTTCTAGGATGCCGTCACAGAATCTCCATTCTTCTCCTTGCACACATGCTTGGCTTCCTCCCAGTGTTTGTCTCTTCATGAAGCCATGCTGTGACCATCCTGCACATGCCTTCTGAGTAAGCTGAAAACTTAATCTAATCACTCACCAGTGCCACCTGCCCTTGATTTGCCCACTCTAAAGATGTCTGAGGGCACCCAGTGCTTGTCGTGCTACCACCTGAATGTTGGGCTTCCTTGAAATTCCTCTCAACGGATTGATGTCTCCTCCCCTTCATTCCAATCTTCTGCAAAATCTCAGGACAGGGGAACACAGACAAGTTTTCCACCACAGCGTAACATATAAGACCTCTACTCTAATTGCCAGTGGGTTCCCTGTTCCCACTTAAAGCCTGAGCCTGGCCTTTCAGCCTGCAGTGCTCTAAGCCCTCTGGTCTCCTGAGCGCTTCACCAGCTGGACCACTAGGCTGAACTGCCTGCA
Organism: Capromys pilorides; assembly: GCA_004027915.1. Lineage (NCBI taxonomy): Eukaryota > Metazoa > Chordata > Mammalia > Rodentia > Capromyidae > Capromys > Capromys pilorides. The sequence continues at coordinate 36,272 of PVKN010001193.1, read as the reverse complement.
CTCGGGGCCTCCCTCGCTCAGGTCTTAGCCCTTTCCATACGTGTTCTGAGAGCACTTCTGTGTGTGACATGGCCAGCCTCAGACAGAAAGAGCTCCATTTTCAGCAGCAGATTCCTGCAGTGTCCATGTTCCTGTCACTGGGGTGAAATGCCTGGCACCTGCCACCTGGGCAGGGGCTGCCTTAGCCTGTGCTTGCCATGTACTCAGCCCATCCTCAGCCAACTTCAGGCAGGAATGGCCTGGCCTCGTGGCCAGCAGTGGTAACGCTGTCCCCACAAGGCAGCTGGGAAGCAGAGTGTAGACACCGTGGACCATAGGGCTCATGAGTCATGGAGCAACCGCTGGGCTCTCCCAGTAGGCTCCATCCTGAAGAAAAAACAATAAAAGCAATGATATGAAATTTTAACACAAGATTGTAGGAGAGCAGCAGTGATTAATACACTGCGATTGCTGTCTTCAAAGTAGTGCTCAATTATAGAATAAAGTCATGGAAATTGATGACTGCAATGACAAACCTTTCTTTGCAATAACCTAATAGAAATTAGTAGGATAGCCATTCTATCTATCATCTATCTATCTATCTATCTATCTATCTATCTATCTATCTATCTTTCCTTTTCACTTCATCTTTTTCCACTCCCTACCCCTTTGCTTTCCTTTTGAACAGTCTTTACCCACTTCACAACGTCTATACACATTTTAGACCTTATTTATTATTTCAGCTTCTAACACTAGGGAGAGAATATGATGTCTCCACACTTGAGTCTCATTTATTCCACTGTGAGTAAGGCCTCAAGTTTCATCTGTTTATGTGTAAAAGACTCAAGCTGATCATTCTTTATAGCTGAGTAATACTCCATTGTATAAAAATACCACAGGTTTTTATCCACTCACTGGTTGAGGAGTATTTGAGTTATTTCCAAGATTTGGCTATGACAAATGGTGCTGCTGTGAACATTGGTGTACATGTGTTTCTGTGGTTATGATGCTTTCCATTTTTCAGGAGAAATACTCAGAATGGAAATACTGGGTCAAATGAAACCACTTACCCTAGTTTTTCAAGGAATCTCCACATTGATTTTCATAGAAAACCTGCCAGTCTACACTCTCACCAACAGTGTAGGATGCTTCCTTTTCCCACCCAGCCCACCTAGCATTTGTTATTGGTTTATTTCTTAGTGATAACTGTTCTTTCTGGGGGAACATGGAATCTCAGTGTTGTTTTAATTCGCATCTCTTAAATGGCCAATGATGTTGAGCATTTTTTTTCATACATTTATTTGATATTTGTATTTCTTGATCTGAAAAGTGTATATTCTTCTCAGATGCCCAGTTTTGGATTGGGTCTTTGAATTTGGGGGATCTACTTTTTCAACTCTTTATATGTTCTAGATATAAATCTTTTGTCTGAGGGACAATAGGCTAAATTTTTTCCCCATTCTGTAGGTCATCTTTTTTTATTCTGTTGGAGATTTCTTTAGATGTGCAAAAGCTTTTTACTAAGACAAGATCCTAGTTGTTGACTTTTTGATGCATTTCCCATGTAGTTTGGGTTTTTCTCTTGTCTTTTTATTCTGTTTGTGATTTCTTTAGAAGTACAAAAGCTGTTTAATAAGATGAGGTCCAAGTTGTGAATTCTTTTTAGTATTTCCCTTATGCTTTGAATTTTTTTTTTTTTTTTTTTTTTTTTTTCATGAACCCAGCCTACTCCAATGACTTCAAGATTTTTAGCTACATTCACTTCTGGTAGATTGCATGTTTCTGTTTTAACATTTAAATGTTTGATTCATTCTGATTTTAGTTTAGAGCATGACAATATATGTAAGTGTAGTTTTAGTCTTTCACATGTAGAGAGACAGTTTATCCCGCATCATTTGTTAAAGAGGCTATCTTTCTGTCTCTGAACTTGTTTGGTCTCTTTGTCAAAGATGAAGTAGATGAGTATGTTTGTAGTAGTGATATCTGTATTTTTAATATATTCCATTGATCCTCAGGTCTGTTTTGTATTTGGCTAATATATGCTGATTTTCTCAAAGTATCTTTGTTTTTTTTTTTTTGTTTGTTTGTTTTTGAGACAGGGTCTCGCTATGCAGTTCAGGCTGTCCTTGAGCTCACTTTTGTAGCCCCGGCTGATTTTGAACTCATGCCAATCCTCCTGCCTCAGCTTCCCCAGTGCTGGGATTACAGCCGTGCACCACCATACCTGGCATATCGAAATATCTTTGTAGTATAGTTTCAAATCAGGAATTGTGATATCTTTGTTGTTCAGAATTGCTTTTGCTATTCTAGGTCTCTTCTGTTTCCCAATGAATTTTAGAGATGTTTTCTCTTTTTTTGTGAGGTTTGCTAACGGCAGTTTGATTGGGATTGCATCGAATCTATATGACAAATTTGAGCATATGGCCACTTTCACTATGTCTGCCTTCTTATACAAAAGCAAGGGATATCTTCCGTTTTAATGATATGCCATTCAGAGTATACTCTGAATATGATGTGATATATTGTTAATATATGTTTTTTATTTTATGACATAGTTTCATTTTATGATATACTTTTTCAGAGTATGATTTCTAACATATGGAACATTTATTTCCTTTGTTAGATTGATTCCTAACTATTTCATTTTTTGGATGGAAGGGTGTAGTTTCTGCAATTTCTCTCTCAATGAATTTGTTGTCCATGTACAGAAATGCTATTGATTTTTGAGTGTTAACTTTGCATCCAGCTATGCTACTGAATTTTGTTATTAAATCTAGAAGTCTTTTGGTGGAGACTTTGGGTCCATGTAGAGTATTATGTCATCTGCAATAGTTATAATTTCACTTATTCCTTTGCTATCATTGCTCTTTTCATTTCTCTCTCTTCTATCAGTGCTCTGGCTAATGTTTCCAGAACTATACTGAATAAGAGTGGTGACAGAGGTCATCTTGTCTTGTTCCTGATTTTAGATTAAAAGTTTTCAGTTTGTATCTATTTGGTATGATGTTAGCTGTTGGTTTGTCATAGATAGTCTTCATCAGATTGAAGTAAAGATAACGGATTTCAATTTTCTGTAGGGTTTTTGCACTTTGGGTTTGTGAAAAGCTTTTTCCACACTTATTGAAATTATCATGTAGGTTTTGTCTTTGGCCCTGTTGACATGGTGCATTGCGTTTGTGGATTTGCATATGCTGAAGTGTCCCTGAATTTCTGTGGTCAATCACACTTTGTCATGATGTGTAACCTTCTTGATGATTTACTGCATTCTGCATGCATTTCACTGAGGACTTTTGTGTCTATGTCCATTAGGGAAGTTGGCTTGTAGTTCTCTTTTATGCTTAGGTCTGTCTTGGTTTTGGTGTCAGTGTAGATGCTGTTGTTCCCCTTTCAAGTTCATTAAAGAGTATGAGGAATATTGGCATTGAACCTCTCTAATTTCTTATAGAATTCAGCAGTGAACTCATCAAGAGCTGAGCTTTTCTTTGTTGGTAAACTTTTAATTACATTTTTAATCTCTTTAACTCATACTGTATCATTTGGAATATTTACATCTTCTTCATTCAGCTTTGATAATGCAAACATATCTAGGAATCTGTCTGTTTCTTCTTGATTTTCCATCCTATGAAAGTAAACTTTTTCAATTTAGATATGGATGATCTTCTGAATTTCCATAGGATCTGTGGTGGTTTAATCCTTCTTATTCCTCAGTGCATGAATTTGAGTCATTTCTTTTCTTATTTTTAAGATTGTCTAAAGGTTTATCAATTTTGCTTATTCTTTCAAAGAACCAGCTCTTTTATCATTGATTTTTTTTGTCTCGTTTTCCTTAGTCTCCATGGCATTAATTTATGCTCTGATCCTTGGGCTTTGGGTTTGTCTTGCTCTTCTTTTCTACAAGCCTGAGGCCAACATTAGGTATTTTCTTCGTGCTTATTCAATTATACTGATGTGAGAATGCACTGCTATAAATTTCCCTCTTAGGACCGCTTTCATTGCATCCCATAAGCAGCTGTAAGCTATATCTACATTATTGTTTAATTTGTAGATATTGTTTATTTTTGCTTTAACTTCATTTGTGACTCATGGGCTGTTTAGGAGGATGGTATTTAATTTCCATATTGTGTGAGATTTCTGTGGTTTCCTTTGCCATTAACTTCCAATTTCATTGCACAATGGTCAGATAATATGCATGGCATAATTTCAGTTTCTTTGCATTTACTTAAACATGTTTTCTGGGCTAGTATATGGTCTGATTTATAGAACATTTCATGTGAACCTGAAAATAATATATACACTGATGAGGTTGGCTAGAACACCCTGTAAATATCTACTAAACACATTTGTTCATAAGCTTGACTCAGTTCTGATATATCTTTACTGATCTTTTTGTTTAGTTGATCTGTTTAATGCTGAAAATGAGGCATTACTTGTTATAATTAATTGCAATTAATACTATTACAAATTTTATTTCTTATTTGATTTTTAATGTCTATTAATAATCATCTTACATAATTCAGTGTTCCCATAATAGGTGCACACATATTTCTGGTTGTTACCTCTTCCTCCTGAGAATTTCCCTTAACAAAATAAAATTCAAAAAAAGACAGAAAATTTCCCCTAACAAGTATGTAGCAGTCTTCTTTGTCTTTTGCGGGCATTCTGGGTTTGAAGTTCACATTTTCTACAAACAGAATAGTTATGTTTGCTTTTTTTCTTGGTACTTGCCACATGGAGTATTGTTTGCCAGACTTTGACTTTCAGTTTTTGAGTTTCCTTTGGAGTTCAATGTGTTTCTTGTGTATAGCACATTATTGGGTATTGTTTCTTTCTTTTCTTTGTTAAGGAATTTACTACAATATCCACAAGGCCTCACTACACAGATTGGACTGATAGTGATCCTCTTGCTTTCAGCCTCCAAGTGCTGGGATTACAGGTGTGCACCGCCAGGCCCAGCCTCATTCAGTGTCTCAGTGCGCCTGGAGGCAGGGCTGGCAGGCCATCTGGGATCCAGCCCTCTTCCCTGCATCTGCCTAAGCAGGTGCTTTAGTCCGCTGGACTACTGTGCTGACCAGGATCTGGTTTCTTGATCCATTCTGCCAGTCTGTTCCTTTTTTAAAAATATAAAATAAAATTTATTTGATACAGGCTCTTGCTATGCAGTTTGGACTCATAGTGATCCTCCTGTCTCAGCCTCAAGTGCTGGAATTACAGGCATGTGGTGTGCTACCACACCGGGTTTTGGTGGCTGGCAATATGCCAGGAGTTCCAGGGCCTGGAAAGCAGTACAGCTATGAGGGATCGAACTAGGGTCCATGTGCTTGCCTGCAGGTGCTTAGACTGCAAAAACTACTTCCCAGACCCCGTCTGTTTTTTTTCCCTGGCGAATTGAGGCCATTCACTTTGATGGCTATAACTGCTGTGTACTAGCTCATTTTTGTCAAGCTATTTTCTTTCTGTTGGTTCTCATTTCCCCCCCTATTTAACTGCTTGCCCTGGCTGGTGGCTTCTTCTCATTGTAGTTCTTGGCAGTCTCTGGAGAGAAAGGTTTCCTTTTGCTGGTGGCAAGTTTCTCAACAGTAGAGGGATCATCTCTGAGGTCAATTTGGGTCTTAACAAGTAAAGAAGAAGTGTGTGAAGAGTGCTGAATTATCTCTGGATACCACTTTTATATTTTCAAAGGAGGATGGAGAGACCACTGAACAGCAGACTGTAAATGCAGCTGCTTGTGGATAGCTCAGTGGTCACAGCTGGTCTTAATCCTATTGTTCCACAATATCAAGAAGCGCAGATGGCTCTCGACCAACCATAAGTGAGGCTGCACAGTGGTCGTACGTGTGGTATATACGCAGACAGAATCTGTGAGCTGTGCAGGACGCCAGCATCACCACAGCCCAGGATGGTGCACTTAGGTATGTGATGGTGGAAACAGGCTCCATATTTCAGAGTTGGTGTTGGGCTCAGGCTCTCTGCCGGGACATTGTTGGCAGTGCACAGGGCATGGGTTTTGATAAAATCCAATTCATTGATTATTTGCTCTAACATTTATAACTTTGCCCTTTTTTGTCACCCCTTTCTTCCTGCCTCTTGCTCCTGAGTCTCCTGTGGAGGTGGCTGGCAGCATTCACCTCACCGCCCCAGACAGCCAAAGCCTTCGTGCTGTCACCCCGAGCTTCCTCTCAAATGTTAATTAATTAATTAATTAATTTTTATGGACAGAATAGATTTATCAGGAGAAAGAAAGCTCCTGCCTGAGAGAGGGACAGGAGGGGGGTCCCTAGTGGGTGGTCCTCAAAACTTTTTTTTTGTATTTCTACGGAAGGGTCTACAGGGTGTTCAGGGTCTCGCTACTAGATCAGATTTGTAGTGATCCACCTGTTTGCAGCCTCCCAGAGCTGGGATTACAGGCCCCAGCCTTAATTGCTGTCTCAGCATATCCCAGAGGTGTGTGGGGCCAGCACTGCATGCCCGGGGATCGAACCCCCTATGGCTGTTTGCAGGTCCTTTAATCTGCTGAGCTATTTGGCCAGCATTCAAATCTTTTATTTTCTTTCAAGATGTGTTTTCCCGAATTACTTAGTTTCTCAGGCTGAGCAAATTTTTGCTGCTGCCTCAGCCCCAGAACCTGGACCCGCAGGCAGAGCCACCGGGCTCGGCTATCTTTGCTGTCATCTGAGACTTTTGTTTACACCAAATTTCCAAAGACTTTTCCCTACTCTTCTAATTGTTTTATTATTTTAGCTCTTGGATTATAGTCTGTGACCATTTTGAGTAAAGTTTTTGAGGTGTTTAGATTTTGTTTTGAATGTCAATGTACAAGTCAACAAATTGCTGTTAAGATCACTTAATGGAATTGTCATGGAAACTGCCAGGTCATTGGACCCTAAATACGAGGGTTCATTTCTGACCTTTTCCTTCTTTCCTATTAGTCAGTATCACTACTTTTCAGGCTCTTGGCTGATGCTTATCTAGTGTCCTTTGAAAATAGGTCAAATTCAGTTTTGATTCAGGTCTACAGCATTGTTTTTTTCAATTTTTTAAAGGCATTTTTAGATTCTTTAAATTTTCAATGGGTGTCGGGGGTCTGTTTATTGCACATCAATTCTTTCTCTTTTTGAACTTCAGGTGAGATCTTTGTAATTATTCAAGTTCACTACTTTGTATCTAAACCTCGCTTTTTTATTTTGTTTTGTTTTATATTTAGGTGCTGGCTCTACAGGTCTCACCATGTAGATCAGACTCATAGTGACCGCCTGTGTTCAGCCTACCACGAGACGCACACCGCCATGCCTAGTCTCAATCTCCATCTCATCGCACCCTGGGGACCGGGCCAGCATGGCCTGCTGGGGATTGAACCCCAGCTGCTGCGTCTGCCTAAGCCGGCACTTTAATTTGTGAGCTATTCGGCCAACCCCGTATCCAAACTTTGAATATAGCATTCAATGATTATTTTAATTATAGGCCATTACAACTTTTGAATTTTCATTATTAAAATAGTTTCTGTCCTCTTATTGAGGAACATTGATTTGTTGTTGTCATACCTTCTTTTATTTTTAAAAATGTGTTTGCCTTTACTTTGTTTAAAATATTTATGATTCCTACTTTGGACTTCTGCCACCGAGTGCCATGGCCAGGCTGCCCATGCCGTGTTTCTTCTTGGCCGTTTTCCTCAACGTTTGAAGGACATATGCCTGTTTCTTCGCAAGCCTCCTTTGTGAAAGTGAGAAGGTGGTGTTCTCAGCGCAGCACCGCGCCGGCTCTAGTGCAGACCCCTTTTTCTCACCAAACTTGTCTTGCTTGCGTGTCCATGTGCTCATTCCTTGGTTTCTTTATTCAGTAACTTAGCTGGCCGCTTTGCTTCTCCCACGCTGTGTGGCTGCTGTTGTTATTCTGTTTGTTTATTCTTCAAGTCTGGCTGTCCGGAATCCCTTCCTCTGTCTGCCTGGCTTTGTTTCTAGCCAGAGATGAGCAGAACCTCGCGCCGTCAGGCGTCCTGCCACTGCACGGGCTGCGTGGACAGGACAGCGTGTCCGGGTCCCCTCCTCTGCCGGGTTTCTCCCGGGGTCGCCCTGGCTTCTCGGCACACACATGGCCCGCAGGTCAGCCAGTGGTGGGCCCGGCCTCCCACATTGGCAAGAGTCTGATAGCTTCAGTCATGACGCAAGCGTGATCGCCAGGGCTGATAACGTGTTAATGTGGTCATGGTTCTCATTCCAGCTCCTGTGGGTTCCAGCGGACCACAAAGGCAGAGCGGTGATTCCCACGGCCCGGCCTGGCTTGTCCTCGCAGAACCTCCAAGCCCGAGCTGGGAACAGACGGGAGCAACCCCGGGCAAGGAATCCGAGGATGCTGGTGTCCTCACCCCTTGTCCACGTTTGCGGAGCACATATGCCTCCGTGATGGCCAGCGGAGGCGGGAGGGTATTTCCAGCGCCGGTGCTCTGCCACAGCCGGGAAACCAAATCCCGCGGCCTCAACAATTGGGCAGAGATCTGCCCGCGCGTGCGCAAAACCAGCAAAATCTTATTTTTCCCTAAAAGGAGGCGGAGAGATCACAGCACCACCCTCGCTGCATGGCTTGTCTAGCTTCTCCCCTCGGCCCTGCGGCCCTGCTCACGCCCCGTTGCGTGGCACTGCGCTGCACCCAGCATCACAGTCTCCACGGAGTGGGAGCCCCGGCTGCGAGGGTCCCCCGGCGGCCCCGGTGCCCACTCCCCGGAGCCCTGCCACTGCCCCCACGGCGGTGGACGCCCTCAGGTACGGACTCACAGCCAGCGAAGGCAGCGATCCCTGTGTCCGTAAGAACAACACCTTCTGTTTAGGGTTTGGAGAGCTGCCGTCAGAATAACACCCAATTTTTAAGCTAAATATACAGGTCGCGTGATATTAACTAAAACAGGAGCTCCGGTCTGCTTATAAATCCAGCTTAAATGATCAGTTGTGGAACCTTAAATGCTTTATTATGAAAAATGCGACATTCATTTTGGTTAAATTATGTACCCAGTGCAGAGAGAAATTATTTGTCTCGAAAATAATGAGACTGACGTTTTGGATCAGAGGTGGCCTCTGTTTACAGGCTGTGTCTTCCTGAGATTTTGTTTCATGTCAGCACACATCAAATCCTCTATCTATGTAAGCCTTTTAAAAATGTCTGATTCAAATAAGCAGAATTAAATGCCATATATCTTAAATTATAATTTTCTTCATTCATTCATTCATTCATTCATTCATTCATTCAAATGTCTTTCATTCATGAGCAAAATGTCTTTTCCAGTTGTCTCCTCCACCCTGCCAGCTTTTAGTTAATTTTTCAGGCACCGGAGCACAGAGGAACCCCTGTTTCCTGCCTTCTCTGGCACTCCTTGGCAGAGTGCTAAGATTTTGTCTCAATGTATTCATGAATATTTAGTGAGTATTTACTAAGTGCCAGAAACTATTCAGAATACAGAAATCATCGAGTTCTAATAATTTTCTAGGTCCTAGGTAAGGTCCAAATTTTCTACCTCTACAAAAAAATCAACATGGACCACTTTTGTGGCCTGTCAAGTGCTGTTCTGTGCTACGTTGAACAGCAGCTGCTGTGGGCTGAAGGCTTCCTGGCACTCAGTGCCAGTGGGCCTGAGGCCCGTCCTATGGAAGGGACTGAGGTGCAGGGAGATGCCGCTGGCCATGGGTGCAGGGGCTGAGCCTGACCACAAGGCCAGCAGATGTGTGATGTCAAAATTAAACAGAAAACCTTCTGAACACACCCGAGTGCTTCTTCATCATAGCTGTAGAAGAGGAGTCTGCATGTTTATCATGCAAAAGACTGACGTCACTGAACTTCACTGAACGTCGAAGAGGAAATGACCACCTAACAGGTGACACGCACTGCTGCAAACTGTGTTGGAAAATACACCTTTTGTCACACCCCGAGGATGAGAGGTGCACCTTGGCTCATAATTCAGGCTGTGGCCAGCAGACTCCAGGCAAGAAAGACCAGGCCGGGGAGCACTGTTAAGGGCATGGTGGGCAGAAAGCACCCTGAGAGGTCAAGAGAGGAGCCAGGCTGAGACACAGCCTGCAGCCCCGCCCACAGTCATGTGGCCCCCCAGCCAGCTCCCAGCCTGGCAACAGGCTACCCGGTCCCTAAACCCAGAAGGCTGGGGGTGAGGGGTGGGGGCAACTGCAGTTCCAGACTCTAACCCTGCTCCAGGGTCACCACAGAGAGCCCAGTTAGTAATCCATATGGGTCCAGTGCGGTAAGCCCCTTGTCAGCATGGTCTGAGGGTTTAAGGAGTATTACAAAGACGAATTATTGCATCAAGTTTTTATTTATCAAAATCGTGTTAGACGGCAAGACCCTAAATTCTTTCACCCTCCTCTCACAAATCACCTATGAAGATCACAGATGCTAGTATGTTCTGAAAAGCCCTTCAGAGAAAAGCACCTGAAGAATACGTAAAATGGAAACCAGATTCAGAATAATGATTTAAGTAAAGAAATTCCATAGCCCTGGGGCAGTTAAGATGCAGAAGAGTGTGACAGTCAGAGGTGAGCAAATCCTGGGGAGCAGCCTGTGGAGTCCTGTGTCCAAAAAGATTGCTGGAGACTTGAGGGAGGAGCTGAGCAAGGGCGCAGCAGTGCCACGAGGTTCTCGGATTCCTCTGTGGGTGCCCAGGGCCGGTCTTTGGTCATCCGGGCTCAGGATGGGAGGCGAATCAAGGGCATAAGTCAGAGAGATGCTGCCACCAAGCCAGATTGGGTAGAAGCCAACAGAAATGCACCTGTTACTCTTGTCTTGTCTTTCTCTCTCCCAGGCAAACTTATCTGTGCATGGTCTGAGGGCCAGCCTATGTCCACTTCCCTACCTGTCAGGCCAAGAAAAGGCACTCGGAGGGCTGAGGACACCAAGTCAGTGTCGGTTCCAGGGCTTTCCTTTGCACACGGGCTGGGAAGGAGCATTTGAACCCAAGCCAGCCATACAGAAGAGAAATCCAAGCGAGGCAAAAGAGCACAGAAGACACAAGTGCCTGCTGCGGAACGTGGAAAGGCCAGGGGAGGCAGGCAGAAGGGTTCCGGGCAGGGTGACCGAGCGCTCCCTCAACAGGCCCGGCTCTCTGTGGGAACATCCTAGCATCTGAGGCGCTCTCTGAGGTCCAGCCCCCCACTTCCACTCTGCTTTGAGCATTCCCAATATGTCATTTTCCAAAACTGAAAGAATTCTTTCATTTAGTCCCATGACATTTTCCCTTGAACATCTTGGCTTCAGAAACTTTGGAGAATTTTCTAGACAGAAATCCACAGCAGATGTGCGAGGCTGTAAAACCTGTGAACATGGAGCCCCTCTTCCGGGAACTCTTGCTCAGCTTGTGCCGCGTGCCCTGTCCCCAAAGGCGAGAGTCACTGACATTTTCAAACCTAGAAAGAAAGGCAGTTTCTGCTATAGGCACAATGCAATTAATAATCCTTCTTTTCTTTCTTTATTATTGTTTGAAACTTTCTAAGCCACTCCCGTAGTGAGGCAAATGTTAATTGATGACTGCAGAGGCACTGACGGAACGAAAGAGTTGTTTATCCTTTTCATCAAAATTGGAAGCAAAACTCAAGAGAGTGGCCACCAGCACTCTTGTTTTCTACTGCCAGGGTCTCAGAGGCGGAGCTGTGAATGACACAGGTGCCGCTCCCGGTGGGTCAGGACCTGCCAACAGCGCTGCGTGAGTGCGGGGAGCACCCGACACTCGTCCCTTGTCTGGGTGACTCCCTGGAGCATCCGTGCTTCCTGCTTATGCTGCTCAGCCCTGGGGCTCCTGCTCCCCGCGTAGCGCTTGCTGCTTCCCCTCATCTTGCTTAGCATCCTTCCCCGCTGCCTCTGGCAACGCCTGCGCGGAACTTGACAAAAGCCCGGAGTCCGTGTGTCATCTCTCGGAGGAGCTATTTGTGATTGTACCGGAATGTTTTCCTACACCCATTTTTTTTGCTCCTCCGTCAACTAATTGGGCTGGCTTTGACTCATATATTTTTGATAAGAACGTCCCTGGTGGATGAGGAGGTTCTTAGAAAACTTTCACATATTGACATTTGTTTGAATCAGGCTTTGCTTTGTATTTTTTAAATGTGCTATGGAAACATGCTTAAAACCCAACATATTTTGTTAGTTTTATTACTCTCCTGTCTAAATAACATGAAACCGTGGAGGAGAAGGGCTGGAACAAATATGTCAGGCAATCACACTAACCAGAGGTTGCAGAAGAGGAATAAAATCCCAAGCGTTCAAAGCCCTGCAATACACCATGTGTTCCATTTGATTTCATTTTAGTAGTAAAGCCAAAATTTCTAAATGTGAAGATATTTGGCAAAAGTAAAGTTTTGTTTTCATCTATAAAAGCAGTATTAAGCTGTCTTTTACTGTTGACCACATTTCCTCTTTATTTGGAAAACAAAAACAATAATTTCAAAGATTATAAGGCTAAACGAGAACTGGACTGATCATTTGACATACCATAAAGTGTTCTAACAGCTTCTTGTAAAATATTGTTCTTAAAAAGCAGTTCATGTAATAAACAGCATACACTGGATCAAAGGTATGAAACACTTACTGTCTTTTTTTATGAAAGAGTTGATCCCATGTCAGGATTTGCTTGGTTTCATGGGGCTTTTTCTCTGGAATACATGAGAACCCTAAAAGCATGTACGATTCCTAAATGTTGACGTACTTTCCTTTGTCCTGAAATGTAAATGCAAATTTCTGGAGAAGATATTTACTATTGTGACTTGTATGCAATGTGTTAAAAGTAGGACATATTAAAAAATAGAAAATTAAATACTCAACTACTTATGTCGTACTGTGTAACTGACAAGGAACATAGCCCAATGCGATTATTAATGTTCCTGGCAGTTCCTGGCTAAGCTGAGTTGCCAGCTGGACAGGATGGAGAGATCCCTCAAGCAGGGATTGTGTCGTAGGGCACTGCGCTCGTGGGGGTGGAATCGGCAGCAAGTTCTCCACAGCAAGCACTGCTGGGAGCTGGGGCCCAGCTGGAGGAGGGCAACCAGGCTGTGGGACTTGGAGGCTGCGGAGTGTGGTCAACACTACCGTGCATATTTATATGTCAGAGCTCGGCACAGGGCTGCTAGCCCACCTCAAATATTCCCCTCAAGGAGCTCGCCTTCCCACTGCTGCTTCACTTTCTGAAGCGCTTCTGGTCCTCCTTTTCCACGCACGTCTTTACCTGCACTGTTAGGGCTGTCCCAATGTCCTGAACAAGTCCATCCTGTGTAAGTCAGTGCTTGTCCAGTACAAGGTGACAGTGTGTCCTTGTGTACCGTCCTCGCTTGCTCTGGCACCAGGAGACTCCTGGTCCTTGCTCAAAGCGAGCGTGATCGTGAGGGGTGAAAGGTCGGAATCAACATGGACATCAAGGCAGCCCAGCAACACAGCTAGAGACGCTCGGAACTGTGGCTTCCCAGACTGCTTCAGAAAGCAGTGAGGACGATGGGATGGTGCGTGCGATGCCGGAGGGAGCATTTTGAGGTTGCCGAATGGCAACTTGCCCTTTGCTGTAGTGATTTTAAAGACTGACTTGCACGCTCACCACAGGGCCTTAGCGCCTTGCTTCTCTCCCCGGTGCTACCCCATCCAGCCTTCTGTTGCCTGACCTGGACAGTGTTTCTCCTCAGCACTTCTGCGCCCTGCTGTCTCTACCTGGGCATCAGCTGTCCGTCGACTGACTCTTCTGACACTGAGCTGAAGTCAACTGCTTTCTTCAAGTTGTGGAGCTCAGATGTTTTATAGCAGCAGTGAAACGCTGAACAATAGAACACTGCGGCTAAACTCAGTATTTCTATAGCTGGCATGGTGTTGAGCAGTGTGTAGAGTAAGAAACTGGACGGCTTGCCCTAATATCCCTAAAGCACATTTTCATTCTACCTCATGTTATAATGCACAGGAAGTATCTCCCTTGGTGCTACCTACAAATGGCCAACACAGGGCTGGGCATTTCTCTTTTTAAGCACCAAGTACCTATCTGTAAAATGGGTACATTGTGTGTGGGGTGATGACTCTAGTGACGATTTCATGTGGAGCCTGAGTGTCTGCTAGTGAAGGTGAGCAACCTGATGATGGCCAGCAGTTACTGCCGGCCGCCGTCTTTCTTGTTTCTGTAGCCTTTCCTTTGCAGGCCTTGCTGATTTAGCTTTCCAGGACACCCTCTACTCACACGCCTTCTTTCCAGCATGGGGTGTTTGGGTGGGTGCTTCCTCATGTTTATCTCCACATAAATGGCTTTTTCTTCTGTGGGCATGGATGTAACTCTTCCTTGTGGCCTTTACTCCCCACCACTACCTCACACACAGAAGAACAGATCTGAATTCAAAGGAAGTGACAATTCTATGAAGAAAAACTTGAAGGGCTGTGTGATAGCTCAGAAGACTCAGTGTGTGCTTTGGCAAGTGCAGGGACCAGGGTTCGATTCCTACCCCTGGGGTGGGATGGGCTGAGTCGTGGAGTCCAGGCATGATGGTGCATCCCTTAATCCCAGCGCTAGGGGGGCTGCAAGCACTGCTAGTCAGATCTGTGTATTGAGACACTGTACCAAGTACACAAAGGAACAGAAAGCCCAAAACCTTGACTGTGTTTTCCTTTATATAGCAACATAATAAGCAGTGAGCAACTTTGCAAGCTAGCTGGTTAGGAACAGATCATTTCAGTGGATGGTTTCCAACCAACGAAATTTAGTTCAATATATTGAGTGCTTCACTTATGAAGAAAAATAACCTTCATTTTTAGTTCTTAATATCTTAATATCTTAATATTAATTAATATTAATATCTTAATATCTTTTAGTTCTTAATATCTTGATATCTTATAGAAAAGTAAGCTTGTGTTTTCAATGATGTGAACAGTAAACGCGGAAAGGTTGATGCTCAAAACATCAGTGGCCACATTGCCCCAAAGACAGCTGGTTCTCGGCAAAAATGGACTGACCTAAAATGAAAGTTTTAATAGGCAAAGTCAATGGAAGGGTGTGAGAAGGTATGGAGATGCAGGCAGGGCTGGACACTAGTGCTTTACCAAGTAGTAGCTAAGTGCCCGGAATTAGGTTCTCCATTGTTTATTGTTATTGCTTACCAGTTTCATCATGCCTTCCTTCTCTTTCTCCGTCATACCTCAAGTGACACCCAAGTTCAAGTCGCATAGGACAGATGTGCTCTGGAGTGGCTGTGGGCCTGACCCAGTTGCCTGGACAACTGTGGCCCTAGCAGAAGGAGAAGGCCAAGGGCAAGGCAGCCTGCACGCCTTGTTCTGGTGACCCGAGCCTCACCCAGGGCCATCCTCCCGCGCCATGCCGTGGCCATGGACGACTGCCCAGAAGTTATGCCTGAGTCCATCTGCCCAGTGAGTCCCCCAGCTGCACTTGTGTTCCTGGCTGCACTGCCACAAGCCTCTTGATGGACATAAGAGCATGTCCCATGAGGGGGTTCTGCACCGCAAAGGCTCTACCTCCATGTCTCCTGTGGGAGGGGAGGCCCATTTGTTATTCATGGTTTCTATTGGCCTGGGAATCAGCTCCACTCTGACTTCCTGAAGGAGTCCATAAAGGCTGGTGAATGAGTAAAGGTAGGGACTGCCCTTCCGTGTGGGCCTTGTCTCCACTTAGGTCAGGGGCGCCTGCCACCTCCACATGTTCTCTCTCAGCACCGGCAGGGTTCTTTCTTGCTTCAATACGGGCAGGGACCTGGGTTACTGTCTTGGTGTTAGGATGGACACAAGAAGCTCTGCTGGCTGTTATCACAAATACTGCCTTTCCCTGTAATACCAACAGAATGGGGGTCCCTGCAAGCGGGAGAAAACACAACCAAAGTAGGAGAGAAGCCCTGGGAGAGATGGGGGCACTTTTTCTTGACCTGTTCCTTCTTCCAAAAGTTGAAAGTCTCCAAATTTATAAAAGTGTTATGAACAGGTAGGTATGTCAAATGATCACAACTTTGTCCTCCAAAAGCTATTATTAAGGGGATTAAATGCACCTCATATTAAGTAAGTAGTCAAGAATTAAATGTTCATGTATATCAGTGAGAAGGAATAAATCCCTTCCAAGGTAAAACTGCAATAAACGGCTTGAAAATAAGTGCTTGACCAGATGGCACAGCCACCTCAGTGTCTCTGAATCAGCTGTAGCATTCATGCAGAACTGCCTTCCACATTGTGCGCTACTTGGAGTTGAAGCTCACACTTATGGAAGAGCTTGTTCCTTTGATGTTGCTTCAAAACTCTAGCCTGGCTTCCAGCAGGCTGTTGTGACTGCTGAACATTCTTTGCAGTATGTGGTGTGCATAGGGTGCGTGCGCAGACGGGGAGCCATGTTTGCTCCATTTCCGCCCATCGGTACCTTCTTTATACTCTGCTCAGTGTTCTCAAACAGTCCCGAGAGGTCTCTCCGGGACTGGAAAATATACACACGTGAGTAGAAACGTATTTTTCTTCTTCTTTAGGGAAGAGTGATGGGAGACTTTGAAATAATCAGCAAAGCCTTCGATTTTTAAAAGGTATATTCCAGACATTAAACTGATTTCAAGGAAGCCATATTTAATCAATGCACAATTTAGTTAAAACACAAACATCACTAAAATCTCAATTTGGTAAGGCTGTGCAAACTAGTGCAAACCTGAGATAGGTAAAACTAGGCATCTGGTGTATGCACCGTTCTTCATGAGCCGGCGGCTTGGGCTAAAATCACTGAGGGAACTGAAGGGGACTCGTTTCTTAAATTCATTTATATAGTGTCTCCTCTGCTGAAATAAAAGCACAAATTACTCAGGCACCGTGCAAAAATAACATAAGCAAAACCATTCCGCTTCTCTTGCACACATTTGCGTAACCCCGGTGCCGGGTCAGCCTGCGCCTGGCCCCCATGGGCTGTGCCTGGCTCCCGCTCCGCTGCTCTCAGGACTCCGCTTGGGCCATGCAGGTGCAGTCTCCTGCATGCCGTACCAGCGCTTGCAATGCGACACGCAGCTCCAAAGCTTTCTCCGAGCGCGTTAATCTTTCAACACGCGCACTCGGAGCTGCCCGCTGGGACCTGCAGAGGCCCGGGCTCCTTCCTGCCACTGAGGGGCACTGCTGAGCGCCGGCTTGCGCGTGTGGCCCGGGCGCTGGGTGGAGCCCCTCATCCTAGGCCTCAAGGAAAGGTACGATGTATACTTGTTTATTCCTTAAGTTCCCATATGAGTCACAAGTCACCTTTCATGGAGTTTCTGGGTTAGAAAAGACTGAAAAGACCCTCTGCAGCATCCTCCTCTCGATAGGCTTTGATTTCTTGGGAACTAAACCTGCGGTGGTGGCACGGGAGTCGCGGGGCTCCCTCGCCTGCTGCGCCCGGTGGCCCACCTTGGAACTCTAAGCCGCTCCTTGCGCTGGGTGTCCCCGCTTGTCTTTTCCTTTGGTGCCAAGAATATGTCTTATAACAGGAAAATATGTCAGGTCATAATGATATACAAGCACCTGGGCACCTCTGAAATTCATGTTAATGATATCCAAATATTTATATTTGATTGAATTCCTAAACTAAGAAAGATATTCACATAACCATGATCAGTAAGCCCAAATCGTGTCTGCTGAAAAGTTTTAGTATGTGCATTTGTAAGCTCTAGTTCGTGCTGATGAAAATAACGCTATGTATCCATAAGGTACAATGACCTGTCTCGCTATAGCTGTGCACTGTGGAGGATCGAGCCTGGATCTGGCCACGATCACCTTAAGGCCAGGATGTCCACAATGTTTTGATGTCGTTTGTTCTGCCCTGGAACGCACCACTCCTGGAATCTTCCCTTTTCCCTCTGGGGTTTCTTTGGCCACCAAAGCACCCCCTCTGGGGCACAGCATGGGCTGCAAGTGCCAGGGGACAAGGGCCATGGTCCCTGAAGCTCCCAACCATGACCCCGAGGACTGCAGCTGAGCACTCTGGCTCCGCCGCCATCAGGGCCACCCTGTGACCCCCACGGCAGCTCCGAGGCGCCACCCCTGTCCTTTCGCGCCTCCTTCCTGACCACTGGCCCTGGCGTCAGCTCTGCAATACCTTGCTTCACGCCAGCCTCTGGTGGGTTTGACTGCCCACTTCTGCCTCCAGGCCGCAGGCAGTGGCTTCTCCCTACCCGGGGGCAGGAGTCCCCGCCCAGGCTGTCCGTCCCTGTTCACCATGCTTTCCCCGAGAAGAGGACTGCAGCTCACCTCTGGGCCTCCTTGGCTGGCTCTCTGTAGCAGACATCATGGACGCTTCCTTCTTCTCTCACACAGGAGTAAAAATTCAGTGGCTTTAATCTCAGCCTGTGATAAATGGAATTACCAGGTGGCATTTAGCTTCCATTTCAATTCAGATATTTTGGTGGTTGTTAACGCTAGGTTATCTCCAATTTAGACTTTAAGCACAACAAAAGTTTTCTAAGATCAACTTGTACAAACTTCAGTTCACTTTTAATAAACAATTAGATTACCCTATCTGCTTTCACTAATGGTGAAATACACAAATGCACAAATGTGAGCTGCATCTCAGGCAGAATTCCTCCCTCATTAAATAGAACGGCTTGGGCTGACTGGGCGTTGATTGGCCAGAGTCTGATATCTGATGCCGTTTACATTGGCGGCAAGGCCCTGACTATTTTTGCCTTCTTGGTGGCCTGACAGTGGGACCCTGGAGTTTCCCTGCCTGCAACGCAGCAGCCACAATCACTAGCATCGCCAGACACAGTGCTGTGGGCTCCCTGCTTCCTGTCGGAGGTTCAGATGTCTGGGTGGCCTCTGATTTTGTGTCACTGTGTCTGCTCTGCCTGATGAGCCCTGTATGCACCGGGAAGGACCTCAGTGGCTGCTCCCTGCCTCTCCTGCCCAACTGGGGCACCACTCTTGGGTGTCACCACACGCACAGTGAGGCTGTCCTTCAGGAGCATTGTGGAAGATTTTTAGTGGCATCTGTGGGATTTTTTGTTAGCTTGCTTTCTCATCACACCACGGAGTATTTCGGTCATTACACTTTCCTTAAGTGACACATGCTTGTCCATTTACTGATTGGTTTTCTTGTTTTCTATACAAAAACACTGAATCCCAGGAGGGCAGATTCACAGGAAGATGCCATAGTCTTGTTTTCCACCATCCCGTGGGTTGTAGTGTGTGTTCTGCCACGAAATAGATTCCTAAGTAGTTGCTGGATTAAAATGCTTCTCGCCTGGGGAAGACACCAGGAATTCTCCTCTTAAGGAAATGCCCTTGATGTCTGCATATAAAGGGACTGGTTACCAGGAAAGGTGGCTGTCACAGAGGACTGAGGCGGCCCTGCACTCCGGAAGTTCAGCTCGGAATAGTTGAAAACTTATTCGGGGCCAGCCAGATAGCTCAACAGATTAAAGCACCTGCTTAGGCAGACTGAAGGGCTGGGGGTTGGATCCCCAGTCTGGTGCTAGCCCTGCCCCTGGGCACAGTGAGACAGAGACTAAGACTGGGTGTGGTGGCATGAGAGGTTGGGAGGCTGAAAAACAGGAAGGATCACTGAGTCCAATCTGCGTAGTGAGCGAGACCCTATAGACCCTGTACTAAATTATGTTTACAGGCACCAGGGTTCAATTCTGACACTTTACGCCATGCTGGCCCCACCTCTGGCCACACTGAGCTGGCTGTGGAGGCCAGGCCTGGTGGTGGCACACACCTACACTCCCAGAGCCTGCGAGGCTGACAACAGGAGCCTCAGTAGGAGTCAGAGCTGTGTAGTGAGACTATGTACCAAGCAGATATTTAAAACAAAAAATAGAAAACTACTTTTCAAAGAATAAAAGTGCGTCCTGATGCCCCCAAGAGCGCGCAGATTCCCGGAGGTGTTCCACAGAGCCGTGATTGCTTTCCTAATGCTCATTTCTCTAAATTTGTGTCACTAGTGTCCCAGAGTGCAACATGCCTGGGATGGGATCTGAAAGTAAGCTGCCATCTGATTGTCACTCTGTGTGCTTTTCACTCTAGGAGCCAGCCTCTCCCTCAAATGTAGATACAAAAAGTGGCGACACTGTAAGGTCCTGTGATTTGTCTACTCATCACTAAATAATAGAAAGTCCTTGGATTCACTGCACAGCAATCTCATGTCAGCGTATGGATGCCTGGGTGCAGGTGACAGCAACGACCTGGCCTCTGCAGGCTTCCACATTCTCCTGCTGGCTCAGGGGTGTCTTGCATGGCTTGTGCCTCTTTTTCCGCTGCTGGTCTCTGGCTCCCTGCTTCTGCATTTCACCTCCTCAGTGCTTGCAGACAGGTGGGCAAGAGGATAGAAGCAGAGAGGGTCTCACCTGGCTGGCACTGTCTTGCCTGACTGAACTCGGACTCTGACAGGCACTTCTGTGCCCCCTTTGGAGATCCCACTACCCCTGCCCTTGCAGCCAGCCCTGGCCTGTGTTCACTGAAGGAGGTGACAATGCTGCCCCTCCTCCAGCTGGTGGCAGGAGCTTTCCAGAGCCTAGAGCCACCTCCAGTGCCCTCTGCTGAGCTGCACAGCCTCTTTGGGCCCACTCTACCTTTCTCTGGCACCCGAAGTGCCTTCCGTCTGGGTGACCCTCAGGCCTCTTGCACTTGACCATGCAGGGAGCATACCCCAGGCCCGAGGAGGCAGCGTCCCTTCTCCTCCCAGCAGCCCTGGCCCCTCTGCTCTGTATGTCATCCAGATGAGCAGCCGGTGCCAGACTGGAGAGACGCAGGGGCTTCTGGGCCAGAGCGGGCTCCTCCAGCCCCTTCTGCTCTTGCTCACATCCAGCCCAGCTGAGGGTGCTCTCTTAGTGGTGTGACAGGGTCGGTGCCACCGTGCTTCCCACAGCTTCTGCTTTAGTAACCTACCACACCCCAGAAAATACTCTGTTTCAATTTGGTCAAATCTGTGCTTCTTGGCCTGGACTCCTTTGCCATAGTAGGTCACTAAAGAGGAATGAGAACTTCTTAGGGTCTCCCTTGGGACAGGAAAATGCCACTCCACTCTGAGGGTGGCCTCACAGCTAGCAGTCCTGGGCAGAAGGTTTTCTGCTGTATGTAAGGATGGGATCTTGGATTCAGTTCTTGGCAAGCAGCTCACTGTTTCCGTAATAGTAAACAGTCCTCACTGGTACTTGTTGCTTCCTAAGGGAATGACGTAAGTTTGCAAAAATTATGACTTGAGAATTGCCAGTAGATAGTTAGCACCATTCTTAGTACTTAACAATTTTTGTCAGTCATGTCTGTAGTATACAATGATTTTATTCATCATGGAACTTGCTCGATGCAGGGAACACATCCTAAGTCTTAGCACATCATACAGAAAACCACAACAGCCTGAAATCCAAGTAACTAACTTTGCTGTATCACGTAGTCCAGTGTAAGATGCACAATACCTTGCTTAAATATCTGTGGATCAAACAATCATTATTGAATCTCCTGTTACAAAATATCAGCTCACATAACATTACAATTTTGAATTGAGCTTTGCTTTCAGCTGTGATCTTTATAGAGCAAACATTTTCAAAGGCATTTCTAATTATATAAAATTAGTAAAGTGGTTAAGGAACCTTCCTTACAATATTGTAGTTGACTAAGTTGTATACACACACATGCGCGCGCGCGCACACACACACACACACACACATACACACAAATGCAGAACAACAGCAAGAATTTTGCCTGACTGTTCATCTTTCAAAGTCTGAAGATCATGAGGAGCCGGTGCTGTCCTCCACACTGGTCATGTCACGTGTCCTGAGGTCAGTACCAAAGTCCGTGGCTTCGTAATGTTCTCAACAGAGCTTTACGTTTCATAAAAACAACTTCTGAGCATCACAACTTTTTCTGAAACTAACTACCATATCAGGAAGGAAAATTGTCAGT
This sequence comes from Capromys pilorides, assembly GCA_004027915.1. NCBI lineage: Eukaryota > Metazoa > Chordata > Mammalia > Rodentia > Capromyidae > Capromys > Capromys pilorides. The sequence continues at coordinate 14,438 of PVKN010001193.1, read as the reverse complement.
TTATGTCTTTTCTTTTTGGAAAGAGGCTGGCATTCAGAAACAAAGCTAGACTATCTACATTCATTTATGCAAGTCTTCTAATTATAGCAGGATCCTTTAATCAATAACTTCATTTTGAGAATATATGTGGATTGGAAATAAAATTATTAGTTAACTCTACTCTGAAACTTAGATTTATACCTGGTTCTACAAAGAAAGAAAGAAAGAAAGAAAGAAAGAAGAAAGAAAGAAAGAAAGAAACTTATATTTAGATCGCAGCTTTTACGTTTTATTTGATTCTTCTTGTTTTAAACTTTTCACCACTATACCTAGTAACTTTGCTTTCCTCTATTATTAGAAAGATGTCTGTACAATAAATTACGGATGCTATGAAACAATTCTATGGTCAGATATTTCCAGTCTTCAATAGTAAGACATGCTCAGCAAGAGAGGAGCCCACCCAGCATGGGAAAGAAACATAAAAAGCCTCACTTTTTGTTCCAAGGCACTACTAAATTTTGCGTTTATGAATGTTCTGGATTCTTTCAACACTCTCTAAATACACTAATAATAGCTACAGTTGCCCCAAAACTGTGTTCTTTTTATATGCGTATGTGTCCAGGAATTTATATACATCTTCTTCTTCTTCTTTTTTTTTTTTTTGTACAGGACTCAATCTTGGAATCTCGCACTTGCCAGGCAGGTGCTTCGGCTGCCAGCTCCCTGGCTGACATCTCGTAGTAGAGCCCAGCGCATGAAAGATTTCTGATGTGTGGAGCAATGCAAGCTGTTATTCTCTTATAGATTGAGATCATTAATGAAATAAATTGTTTCAAATGAGAAAAGTAAAATTCAATGTAATAACTCTATCACAGCACATTAATAACAAAGTTGAGCCTGTATCGTAAGCATCTTGGGCTAGAATTTAAATTATGAAAGATGACCAGTTGCTCAATAGCTGTACTTTGAGTCAACTAATCTAAAAAAAATCTAATATTCATCTTTTAATATTAAAGCTTTAAGACACCCTTGCTGGAGACCACTGTAGGGCACCTCTGAGCAGGAGTTGAATGAACCATCTGGCTTCCATCTTACTGCAAGTCTGTCCAAGGCCTGGGCCCCTCCTCCCAAGGCGGGGCGGACTCATGGTACGTGAGCCTCCATGAGTCACTGACCGCTGCTGAGGCCCGTAGAGGAGGGTGAAGCTATGAAGGCTCAAAGGGTAAGACAAGGCCACAGCCAAAGAGCCCTGGCTCCAACCTCAACTAGATAAAGACTGTAGCTCCCGCCCTTCCTGGGTATTTGCTTCCTGTATTCTGATAATCTAGCCCCCAAAAATCAAATTCTGTGAGAAGCTTTTGGTTCTCCTGGAACCCTGATGTCATACAATTTCTCTTTCATTTCTTTTTTTAAACTTTATTTATTTATTTCTGTTATGGCCAGTTCGTCCTGCCCTGGGGGTGGGATTGGCACATCATGTGGTGCCAAGGATGAAATCACGGTCCCTGCGGTTGCCTAAGCTTGTCTAACCAGGTGCTTTAGCCTGCTGAGCTATCTCGCTGGCCCTCTCTCTCCTGTCTTGACTTTTTTTTTTATTTATGTATTTATTTATTGCCAAGGATTGAGCTCAGGACCTTGTGCTTGCCAGGCAGGCACATATGCTGCTGAGCTGTGTCCCCAGCTCTTATCTTCTCTTATTCAGCCTTCCCCCTTGTTTCGTAGACTGTCGGCATGAGCATTCTGCAATAACTAAGTGATAATATTAACCTGCTACACGATGAAAATTTTCAAGAAGTAAACTATCCACTACCATTTGTAAGAAATGGAATTTCTTTGGGTTTAAGTGAAAAAAGATGCCTGACAAAGGTGACAGGGAAGGAAATCGGGTTTTTCCATGGCCTGATGCTCGGATTCCGTAGAATGGAGCCATTAATTAGCTCTAGAATGGTCGCCACACCTGGGGCGGCAACGGCAACTTCTTCTGCTTGCAGAGGTGGTGTTTCTAGTTTGTCAGAATGTCCCCCGACCTCTGTGCTTCTGAGAGTGGTTCTGTCAGCAGGTAAAGGATGGTGGCGCTGGTGGTACGTAATCAGCAAGCCTGTCACACCCCTGGCTGAGACTTTGATCCTCCTCATCAGTTGCAAGGGAGGGAAGCAGAACTCAGCTCGTGGAGAAGATCCGGGAGGGGTACTCTGAGGGGCTGACGCACTGCAAGGAAGTGGGAATGTGCCTGGTGTGAAGGCGATGGGCCGAGGGATGCGGAGGGCGGGCATGCAGGGCAGAACTACCCTACTGATCAGCTCGAGACAATATGTGCAGGACAGCAGGAGCCTGACCCCCTCTGCCTGGTCATGGATTGAAGCAAGGTTTTATACGCTGTTATGGTTTATGCCTAGTTGTCCCCCCAAAGTCTCATGCAATTGTGGGGCAGGGACTCCTAGAGTCTGAGACTTGAGTCATGATCCACTGGGATTACGTGTTTTACTACGAATGGGATTATGGGTCTGAGTCCTTCTGGAATTATGGGTGTGGCCTAAGGCGGATAGGTTGAGGCAGAGAGCCTGAATATAATATAGAGAAACAGAGAGACAGATGCTGGCTGTTGCTCTCTGTGCCCTGGTTGGTTGGTCACCTCTGTCACTGTTTTGTTGCTGTTCTGCCACCATGAACTGAATGCTCTCTGCCCTGTTCCACTCAGCCTTGGGCCAGCCGAATATGGACTGAAACCTCCAGCAACTGTGAGCTAAATAAACCTTTCCTTCCTTCATTTTGAGTGTCAGTGTTTGTCCCACCAACAAGTAAAAAGTAACTAAGACACACGCCAACCTTTCACTGTTTTACTTTTCCTTCACACGCTTTCCATGGCTTTCATTGATGTCTTAGAGGTGCGATCCTTTAGCTATTGCCACACCGAATTCTTGTTTGTTTGTTTTGCCTTTTTGAGACAAGGTCTCACAATACATGCAGTCTTGGCTGGCGTTGAGCTCCCTTTGCAATCAGTCTAGGCTGGTCTCAAACTTGAAAGAACCCTCCCACCTCAGCCTGCTGAGTATTGGGATTACAGGTGTGCACCACCATGCATGGCTCCATACTGAATTCTTACACATAAGCACACACGCACATACACACACACACACACACACACACACACACACAGTTTTTGCTGTTAAGAATCTTGAGGGCACAAGCTCTGACTACATCTCTCTTCTTTATTACCACCTTCTAACTTGGTGTTCAGTATGTAAAAGTTGCTCATTAGCTATGTACTGAATGGCCTGACATGAAAGGACAAAACTCTGGTGTTGCACTTAAGAAGAGCTGCCTCCTGCCTCTGAGGGTTTGGTCAGATGTTATCAAACAGCTCATAAATTATTTAATCTGACTTGAAAAGTTCAGGCACCATTATGCAAGCAATGGAAGAAGAACCAGACTGCCGCTGGCCTGCCGCTCCATCACTGCACCCTGAACCCGAAGGTGAAGGCATGCTGAGCACTGACGTTGCCATAGTTACGCAAGGTTAACTCTATACAATCATGAAACGTCCATGAATGAGTCCATCGGTGATTCTGTGTTGATGGAGCTTTTGTGGGAGGAAGTGGCAAAGAAGCACAGAGGGGATTTTTCATCATTTTGAGCTTTACCGTGGGGCAGCTGGCAGTCAGCCGCTGGATCAGCGCTCAGCTCCGGGCTATGCCAAGCCTCTGCTCAGTGCTCCTCATTGCCTGACTCCATTCGTCGGGAGCTGGCGGTGTGTGGAAAAGAAACGTGAGCTCAGTGGTTGTTTACTTTGGGCTACGGAGGAATACCACAGCTGGATTCCTTCCGCGTCGTTATTTCTTCTCCTTTGACCACTGTTGTAGTTGAGAGCAAAGACATTGGCTTCTTCAGGCGTGTTGTGGAAATTTAACTTTGACTTCTCTCTGCTTGGCAAGACCTGAGGGCTCCCGCGGTACCTCCACCTCCCGCCCCCACATCCACTCCCCCGTAGGAGCTCTGCGGCCTTTGGTAGGACCGCACTTTCCTCTGCATGGGGGCCGCGCTTGGGTCTCCCTCCATGCATGGCGGGTGCGTTCTCCCATGGCGTCTGCTGCTAGAGCAGCAGTAACAGAACTCTCCCTGCACTGCAGATTGGAATTCCACAGAGGCAAGCGGCGCTGCCGGCGCACAGGACCGACCCCCGGCGCGAGGGAGCGGTGGGCGCTCGGCACTTGGCTCTGTGACCTCAACCTGTCAATTTCATTACAAACATGGTTTCTTTTTTAGCAAAGCACATGTTTCATGTCCATTGAAACATCATTTCTCCTTGGAAGCTGAAACCAGCCTGCTTAACTCTGCGCTAAGAGACCTTGACACGAAAACGTTTTCAGCTTGGAAGCCTGTTCTCGCAACTCCTTCCTGTCACTTACACTACAGAATCTTTACTCACCAGAGTGACACTGGATTAATTTTTAAAACGCAAACAACTGCCTCCAACAACAAACTGAAGATGCATTCACTTTGCTTCCATAGAAAAACTTCAGATCGCTTCTAAATCTCTTTATATGAATGAAGCAAAACTTAACAGGAAAGTCTGAAGAAACAACCAACTTGACAGTGAACACAGACCATGGGTGTAAAGTATCGCTGCCAAGACCTTCATAGACTTGATCTCTCTCCACTGCACCTGAAGCTCGTCATCTGATGCCTGCTTCAAAACTAGAAAAATGTCCTTATTTGCAAAAGTTAGTGAATAAGTAACTTTGAGACACAGATCTGACTCTATCTCCATTTTTTTTTTTTTTGAGACAGGGTATCACTGTGCCCCTCCGGCTGGCCTGGAACTTGCTGTGCTCCTCTCACCTCAGCCTCCTGAGTGCTGAGATTACAGGAATATACCAACACACCCAGCTTCATCCTCACCTACTACCCCAGGCCAAGTGCTCAGTCTCCTGGTGCCAATCAGCTGTAGGCTACCGTAACAGAGGGACTATTATGGTTTGGTTCTACAATGTTCCTCAGAGGGTTCTCACATTCGGAATTAAGTCATTGGAAGGTGACTGGGTTATGGAGACTGTAATCCATCAGTGTACTGATTCCTCGTTATCTTATAGGCAGGTGTGGTGTCTAGGAGATGCGGCCTGGTTGGAGGAGGTGGACCATAGGCTGTGACATGGAAGTACAGCTCCTGCTGTTGCCTTCTCTGCCTCCGGGCTGCCATGATGTGGTGGATCTGCTCTGCGAGGTCGCTCTGCTGCCCTGCTTCCTTCTTGGAGCTGTCCAACCGCACACTGACAAGATGAGCCCAAATGAGCCTCTTTTCCTTTGGGCCATGGGCTCTTTGCCCTGTGTACAGGAGCAGAAAAGCAGGGAAGATTTTGGCCTCAACGTGGGGCTATTGCTGTGACTGTTCCTGAGCACGTGGTTTGAAGGCCCTTGCAAAAGGTTCATGGGCTGGGTCTGTGAGGGCTTAGAGGAGCCAGCTGAAGAATCCCTGGAAGGAACCTTAGTGGCTGACACTGACCAGAACTGAGAAGAGCAGAATGCCAATAGAAACGCTGCCAGGAAAGGCCAGGCTGGAACGCTTCTTCAGGAATGAGTTCTCCGATTGCAGTTGGACTAGAGGTCACGTATGCCATCCTGGAGCAGAAAGCCTGTCTTCATTTTGCCCTTATCCCGAGACTTTGCAAGACCCTGATATTTAGGGCAGTGCACTCATACATTTAATGGGGGAAGCTTCTAGGCAGCTGGACATCCGGGCCGTAGCGCTGATGCACTCATGACGTTGTCTGCCTTTAGCCAGATCTACAGTGACAATCATGGGCAAATGGCAGAGATGAAGGCTCAAGAAACGCTGAAGTTTTTCCATAAAGGAGGCCTCCAAAAACGAGGGAAAACAAAGCCTGGTTCGTGATGACATGCTTAGCCTAAAATAAAGTCAAGTGTCTTGTATCAGGGCAATAGAGAGATAGCTAAAAGACAGCTCAGCTCTCAGGAAGTCTCCCTCCTCCCTGGGCTCGTGTGGGAAAAGTGTGGATCTTATTTGGAAAGAGAAGCTGTGGATTACCTGCATAAGGAGAGACACCAAACTGGGGGTCCCTTGAATTCATGTCACCATGCTCAGACCTTCAGGCCCTGTGCTGCAGCCTTGGTCCAAGGGAGCTGGGCTTGTCCTCTGGCTGGTGACAGCCCTTGGTGTCATGTATTTCTGGTTCTGTGGGCATACAGAAACAACAGTTATGAGTTCAGGGAGGATTCCACCCAGACTCCAGAGGAAGGCGTGGGAGGGCAAGCGGTGTGCCGAGGGGGCAGCGCATGAAGACGTGTGAGTAAAGCTTAGAGTTCAGCGAGACCCCAAATTGCTGGAAGAGCCAGAGGCATGGACTATGCAGTAAGAAAGGCCATGTGCAGTAAGTGGAGCCTCCCCGAGCCCAAGGCCTTACCGGCTGCAAGCAGGAGGGCTTCCACTGAGCACGTAAACCTGGCGGAGGCCACACCTTGGCATGACTCGCTCCTAGGCACTGGACACTGAGATAAGGGGTGCAGGGTCTGCCCTGCTGGGTTTGGTTTTACACTGGTTCAGTTCATTTCTACCCCATCTCTTCTCTTCGGAACAGGAATGTCCTGCGTATGTCACTCTGTCAGCAGTGTTAACCTGCTCTTCTGACTTTCACTGGGGCTCTCAGTGAAGAGTTGGTCTTGAATCTCAGTGGAGGCTTTGGCCTTGAGCTCTGCAGCAATGGCTGGCTGCGAAGACCTTGCCAGCCCTTGGAAATGGAGTGATCGCATTGTGCATAATGAGCTGGGCATGACTTTTTGAGGGTCCAAGTGGAATGTCATGGCTTAGCCCTTGAGTACTTCCCAAAAGGCTAGTGTTTTCGGAGACAGCTCTGGTGCAAGGTGGTGCAAATCGGTAGCTGGTTTGCTCATCCACTGAACAGCCCATGCCTGAGCTTGCAGCTACCTGTGTGGGAGAGGCTGAGGGTGGGCAGAAGAGGCCTGGCCCAAGCACTGTGGTCGGGCTGATCTCCCGCTCCAGACCCACACTTCATTCTCTCTGTTTCCTGGGTGCCAAGTATCGAGTGGCTTTGTGCCCGCCATGCCACTCTGCTGTCCAGCTTCTGCCCTGAAGCCAGTGGACCGTGGGCTGCAGGTGAGGTGTGAGTCCTCCGTCAGGCTGAACACTGTGTGCCACAGAGGCACATGACCCAACCAGGGGCCACCACAGTGGTCCACGTGGAGCCCACATCTACTCTCAGATCATAGAGCTTTTGAAGTTGTCTTCAGATCCTTATTTTCTTTACTCATTTTGATGTTCAGTGTTCTCTCGGTTTCTCTAAGACAAACTTTTCAGACAATTATTGGTGTACATTTGTGATGATAGCAGAAAATAACAGGACTGCATAAATTACACATCGAGATTTTTTCATAATCTTATCTTCTGTTGTTTGTACAGAAAACAGGAATATTTTCAGGTTTAACAAAGAAAGGGCTTATGTTTTAGTTTGAAACAGAAGTTATATTTCTCTTCAGCAAATGTGTTTCATTTACAGTCTAAGGAGGGGAAAGTGATGTTTCAGAAGCTCTGTCACTTTAATGTCCTTTGAAAATATGAGCAGTGGCCAATGCTGGCCTCGCTCTGATGAGTTCCAGGGTGGACGTGACTGTCTAGTACATGAAGTGATTCACTAGCCCTGATTTAATTAAGCTCCTGTGTATGAAGGTCGTGTACTCTTCAGCACACGCCTGGCTCCCGATGGTATAGCTCCATGTGTTTGCACAGCGTTTATTGATACCAGGCACTTTATATCATAGAAGGCTCAAGTCATAATTAAATTTCCTGGTGGTAATGGAATAATAGTCATGTAATGATTTTTGAAATAGAAGTTTAAAGCATTTCTAAAGTGTAAATAAAGAATAAAAATTAGATGAGCCATACGAGTTTTATCTGGCAATATGCTGCCTCTAAATAAGTTAGTAGGTCTCGGTGTGGGAACACAAAACTTGCAAAACGATGCAGTGTGAGGGCTTCGCCATGTGTGCATGGACAGCAGTGCTCACAGATCATGCACCAGTGAGTGTGCTGGGCTTCTCCAGCCATTTCCGCCACCAGAGTGAAATTTACCAGTCTTTCAGTCACTCCCTGGCCCTGAGGAACCGAAACGGAAGAAGGCTGCAGGCCGGCTTCCTGAGGTCTAGGATGTGCTTCATCCAAAAACACGGGCATGGGCACAATTGGGCTGCTAATAACATGCCCCATCGATAAGTATTTTCTGAAAGACTAATGGGAAAATAAGTGACAAATAAATATGTAAAGCATGTCACAATGTGCTCAGTATTTTATGAATGTTAATATTGCTAGAGAGAAGTAAAGCAGATCCTCCTCCGGCGTGGGTCCTCTCCAGGGAACCGTTCTGCATGAGGCACCTTGGTTCACATTGTGTGAAGCTGTGGAAGGGAACAAACACCTGACCTGGGCAGTTTATGCCATACCAATGTTGGTTCCTATCCATTCGTCTTGGAAGTCCAGGGGCCAGGACTGCTGCAGGGCTGGGGTCCTGCACAGGGCTCCTGCTCTGCTCTGCAGGGAGCTCTTCCTGTCCTGCACCCTCCTGTGCTGTGAGGCAGGAGGAAGCAGTCACCTTGCTGGTCTCCTTTTGCTGGGGCTGTAGCAAAGCTTCCTCATCTGAATTCCTGCATACCAGGCATCAGCCTTCAGTGCCTGAAAGTTGGGTGCATGTTCAGCTCCAGATGGAATTCCCTACATTGGATGTAGCTGGTAAATGATGCTGCTGTGTATTTATAGTCTAGAAAGACTCCACAGGTGTGCTTTTATCTTTTCAGGAGTGATTTTTTCTATTTGAATTTTGCAGGAATTCCCCACTATGGGAGAAGAGTTTATTTACTGTATCATTGGCTCCTAGCAATTTATATTTCAGGTACAAATGCATAAAGAATAAAGAACATGCAATTCTTCAACCTTCTAGCAAGCAATGTGTGTTTGATGGGATATTAGGTTATCATCAAGCATAAAGGAAGGAGACTGAAGTGACAAAAAGATTTTAGGTGCAATCTTGCATCTGAAATTTCCACTAAAATACAAAAGTAATTCAGCAAAACATGGCCTTTGATGGTGCCTTGGAGATGTTACGTGCAAGCTACTTCACACTGTGTCAACAGTACAAAAAGGAGCCTAGTGTTCAGAATGGGGAGGATAGGTGAGCTTCAGGGATTCCTGGGGCCCTCAGGTGAGCTGTTGTGAGTTGTACTCCAGAAGCCATGTTCTTCTGTCTTTCGTGTGAGTCGTAGAGCCATTGCTCAAAGAACCACACAAGGTGCGTGACCTGGGGTCTTCACGCTATGTATTTAAAAACTAAAGAACTAGTAGATCTTACAACTTCTTTAAGCTAGATTTTAATTTCTCCTTGAATATTAAAAATATTAATGCAAAAAGGCATGTCAATTAAAGTTTAGATTTCATTGATCACTCAAGAAAGACGGTGCCTCTAAGATCCTTGCCGATTAAGAATTGATCACAGCTGTAATTATCACTGTGGGTTCTTAGCTATTGCTTTTGCTTTCTTACCTCTTGCAAACACACACTTCTGTGAACCAATACATAGCGGTGATGAGGCAGAGGTCTGGCCCACGGGGGATGCCGCCTCACTGAGCGTGTTCCTCATGCATCTGCCTGGCTCCTTGGCAGGAAATCTGTAGCTCTGAAACAATGACTTAGGGAAGCAGATGCCTAGGGGAGCTGCGGTCACCTCATCCACTGCTAAAACCGATGACATGCTTGGCACTTAGTCAGGACCCCCACGCTCAGGCGTGCAGCGTGCACAGCACGCTCCCATCCAGATTCATCAGACAGTGCTCGGTTTTTTCTAAGCCATAGTTCACCATTCTTGTTAAAGGACCATAGAGTTGTTCCAGATTCACATGGGCTTTTGGAGGTTTACATGAGCCCATAGACGTGGAGCTCAGGGCCGTGAGTAGAAGCGCTGCTGTTGTCTATTGCTGGGTGCAGTGCATTGCTTGTGTCTGTCTTTTCCTGGGTTAGCCTCAGGATCTGTCTTGTATTCTAAGGACATGTAACAGCAGGTGTCACCTCTGTAGATATTTCTTGGAGGGTTTGATTGTAATAAATGCATGCGCATCCTTTGCTTCCAGAGGGTGTTCAGGATTCCTCGTGAGACCCAGGTCTCTGCCAACCTACAGGGGACGACTCAGCTCTGGAACACTTGGCTGACCATCAGATGTAGCCGCAGTTCTCCGGGATGCAGAGACAAGTGGTGCTCCCTGCAATTCAGTTTGGATTGAGTGCACCCTGAAGCCCACGCCAGAGTTGGCCTCTGGGGCTGCGAGAACCCTGCTGGTTCCCAGTCCAGGGCCAAAGCAGGAGGTGCAAGGCGAGCTCCCAAGAGGAAGCTGCGGCTCCACAGGAACAAACTCTCTTGATGCTGTCCCGAAGTGTTTTGAATCAGAGCTCACGGAAACTCTGAAGAGCTGAGGAAGTTCATGGGTGTCATATAAAGGGTCCCCAGGAATGCTGCCATTTGCTTCGCTCTAGAAGATTATTGCAGATCTGTCCAGTGACCCCTGTTCAGAAGCCAAGAGGCCCCTCCAGCGAGCCTCACGGTTACTACTGTGCTGCCTCTGCAGAGCAGACTCAGCACTAGGCTCCTACAAGTGACCATCGAAGGACAGATGGGACCACTGACAGCTGGGCCACCTGCCGGAGAGGCGCTGGCAGCCAGGGCAGCTGCAAGCTGCTCTGCCACCACTTCCTGTGCCAGCCCCTGCTGCCTTCACCCACAACCCAGGCAGCCCTGAGAGCTTCTCAGGCTGGGGGTCCATCATTTCTCCAGCACCAGGGCTTAGCCTAAGGCCACAGCATCCTCGATGATAGGCAGACTTGAACTGCAAGAGAAGGAAGGCAAGAGGGCAAGAAGGCGGGAGCAGAAAGGCAGGGGCCAATGAAGGAGAGCGAGAGGAGGGCCTTGGGAAGCAGCAGGAGGGCAGATCAGGTCCTGGAGGGGTCCTGAGGCTCGCCACAGACCACAGGCCGTCAGGCTTGCAGAACGCCAAGTTGGAGAATCCTTTGCCTCCCTCCGCTGTCTACACTGTGTACGGAAAGCGAGCTGGATGCGCATTGTAAAAAGGGGCCAGGATGGAGGCAAGCAGTGATGTTGGCGTCTGAAACAAGTATCTCAATGTGTGGGGTTGGGGAGATAGCTCAGCGGTCTAAAACTCCTGCTTAGGTATGCTTAGGCAAAGTGCAGGGACCACAATTCAACCCCGATACCACATGCCATGACAGCCCTGCTCCCAGAGTAGGCTGAGCAGGCCACCAAAAAAACAAAAAACAAAAAAACTCAATATGAAAAATATTACTCATTAATAAATATTATGGTATTGGAAGTTCAGAAGTTCTAGGATACCGAATAATAACTTTGACTGTAGCTTTGCTTATATTCTTGGTAGATGACTTGAGAAGTGATAACGAAAAGTTTTGAAAATTCAGAGAAAAAAAATAGTGTCAGCTACCTGTAGTGAGTTGCCTTTTATTCACACAGAAGAGAAATATTGTGCCAGTAACTTGTCAGGCCTTTTTTATGGGACAAAAACATAGTTCAGCTTACTACTTTCAATGCGGACGTGAAGTACGGGATGATCAAAGACAGGCCGTGCTTGCGAGGGAGACCAAGAAAAATAAAAGGGCGCAGTAACGCAGTGACAAATGGGGACTTAATTTCAAAGTTCAGCCAAGTTCCACGTCGTTCTGGGCCTGAGGCGACTGGAGCCTTCGATGCAATGCATGAGCCGCTTCGCCGTAGGCGGGGAAGCGCTGCCTGGGTCTGCGCTGGCCCAGGCAGTCTCTGAAGGCCACAAACATGGGCCAGGAGGGTGGGGACGGCAGCTGAGCCCTGCTTGATTTGCTGTCTGACTGTGACCCGAAGCCATCGGTCAGGAGAGCCAGGCGGAGATCAGGAGCAATGCGGCCAAGAGGGATGGAGCTTGTACAACGCTGGTGTCCTGGGGCAGTAAAGACAGCGGGTGTCAGGTGTGTGAGCTGGGGGAACACGGGGGTCTCATGTTTACGCTTTTAATTAGGAGAGGGGCCTGAGAGAGCCTTTCTGATATGCAGGATCCCAATTTCCATTGAGGTTTTCTCAGAAACTGAAGTCTCCATCCATCTCAAGAAATATTACCGGGTGGCAATTATTCTTTTGGATTACACAGAAGTGGAGGCCACAAAAAGCGCGAGTGGAATCGTTCATGTGATAACATCCCGCACGTGCTCGCTGTGATCCAGATCGCTAATCTTTACTAGAAGAAAATTTCATTCACTCTAGCAGTATTTCTATAAACAAAAAGGTTAAGAGCATTGTCAGAACTGTAATCTTCCCTTCCGCTCTTGCTGCCCCAGCTCCCGCGTCTCCCTCTCCTGCCCTGCTGCAGCCATGGACGACAGCCAGCACTCCTTACTCAGCAGCCTCCGCCCCTGCAGGCGCTCCCCAGGGCCCGACATCTGTGTCCCGCTCATCTCACGCGGTCTGCTGTGGCGATGCACTTTCACAATTCCCAGCAGTTTTATCTGTTGGTTTCATGGGCACAGAGGAGTCGCTGCTTTGTCCTTGACAATTTTAATGAAGACAAAACATGTCCACACATTGACGTGAGCTGATTCCCGGGGTATATTTCATAAACACTGTGAAATGTGTACGAAATCAACTTTCTCACCTGTCTCAAGTAGTGCTACTCTTCCTTCATCTTTCCTGGCGGTCAGCGGAGTTCGGGGCTGTCTTTCTGCCTCTTTTTAATAAGTGATCTAGTCCCGGTGGCCAACTTTCTCTCCTTAAATTCCCACCTTGGCCACTTTTGGTTTTCCTTCATCCCAGTTGTTCCTGCTCTCTGGCGTTCTGGGCCTCATATTCTCCAGTACCAAGCTGCATGCTCTGCACTGTCAGGTTGTATCTCTCAGTTGGAGGAGCAGTGCGACACCGCTCTGCAGGGCAGAAGGAGCGACAGACATTATCGGGCTGCTCTGAGGCCTCGTGCTCTTGTTTTCCTCAGTGTCTACCTCCTAGACCGGCCGTGATTGTGCCCACGCTGCTCAGCCAGAGCAGTCAAACTGCATTCCGGACCCTGTCTTGGTCAGATAGGACTTTGCCTCCAGTTAGAGCTCCCATTTGTTAGGTTCACTGTTTATTGTTCAGAGATAGACAAGCAAGGCTGAGAGAGATGGTTTAATCTGCTCTGCAACGTACCAGGGGCTCTGTTCAGTCATGAAAGCTGTCCTGTAAGCCTCAGTGAGAAAGAGTTAAGGACTTTTATGAAAAGCAAAGCGAGGGATCAGGCCCTGGGACCAAGCCTGCATCTTACACCAAAGACCAACAGACTTCTCTGGCTGAAGGAAGGCATGACAGGTGCCGATCATGCAAACACATGGCTGCTTTGATGAGCTGGGGGTGAAAGAAGGGTATGGTATGGTTCCAGCAGCTGACATTCGCTAGCAGGCTGGGGAGCAGAGCCTGCTATCTGCCCAGGGGAGGCCTGCCCAGTCGCCAGCCTGGGTTCCAGCAGGGCTGAGCGGTGGACAGGGTCTTAGGAATGACTGTCAGTGAAAGAAGCAGGAAACAGACAGCAGGAGCCAAGTTTGGTCTCAGCCGGGCTCAGAAAACAGAATTCTGCCCATGATGAAAGTGCTCTCTCTGAAAAAGCCCAACGCTGTGATGTGAGAAACAAAGGGTCAGGCAGAGATTAAGGAGAGACAGCCTGAACGAGTGCCCTTTCTGCAGTCCAAGTGCTTCCCAAGACGATCGACGGCCACCGCCAGCACCAGGCCATGTGCTGCAGCGCTGAGATTCTAAGCCATGAAGAAGATTCCGGGCAAGATACCTCACCCTCCCAGTCATACATCTTTATGTATAAGGCTTTAAGTCATGGCAGCTCTCGAAGGGGATGGGCGTGGCAAAGACAGCGTGCTCCTGACCCTTGCAGGGCAGTCTGGGATGGAGCGTGACTATGGAGCTGACTGTGACAGGCACCATTATGGGTTGATCTGGTTAGGAGACACTGAGAAAAGGAAAACTAACATATCTCAGAGCAGCCTGATAATATCTGTCACTCTTTCTGTCCTGTGACACAGGGTTTTAGTGCTTCTCCAGCTGTGGGCTGCAGCCTTTATCCCAGAGCAGTGCAGTTCCACGGGGGAGACTGTCAACGTAACAGCAGTTGCCTGGGACATCCCCCGAGTGGTGGGGCAGGCTCCTTAGCCACCCTTAGCCACGTGCACATGAGTGTGGCCCTAGTTATGCTGCTGCTGCTGCTCTTCTGTGCTTCCCTAAGGGCTTCGGGGTGCGCACTGATCCTACGTGGTACCTGGAAAGGCCAAGATAAGCCTCAGGAAATGTCTGGCTCTAGACGTTGAATTTTCTCAGCTTCTTACATGTCAGTCTGTTTCACCTTTACGGTGTCCT